>MU628445.1:18402-149340 GCA_025688805.1 Aspergillus egyptiacus
AAAAAAAAAAAAAAAAAAGAAAAAGAAAAAGAAAAAAAGCATAGCCTTGCCCGGGTCCTCGTCAGGTGGCGATTCCCGAGTCTGACGGACTGACTGAGAGATGACGGCTGATGTCTTACAGATAACCCATTGGCAAGAAATGAGTCAGCACATTGTACATATTTCTACAGCCGAGATATCGAATGTACTGGTGCTTTAGGGGTCCTTATGAGGGTGGTGATGATGCTGGATGCTGAAGCCCAGGCTGCCGACCCGTGGATTGTGGTGGACCAAGTGTATAGTTTCCTGATTAGGCAGACCATATGGTGGGGTGTGGCTGATGTGGCTGGACCTGTACCGGTATTGTAAAATTTGGCAAAATTCGACCTGAATGCACGGTACCCAGGAAGCAAGTTCAGTAAAGGCTTGGTCACAGCCTTGTTTCGGTGGCCGTCTGTAACATTCTTCCACATCCGCCCGCTCTCTTTCAGACTCTCAATCTTCGTCTCTCTCTTTCTTTCTCTTCATTTCCCCTCCTGCAGCCTTGCCCGACGTAATCCTAGTTCCTGTGAGTATATCACCGCCATCACTTCCTCGCCCTAGATCCTCTTTTCTATTTCTTGCTGTCGTTTCTCCTCTCACCTTCTCTCGTCACCATTAGAGAGTCTTCTCTTACCTCTGCCGCGTCACTGACCGTCTATCCTCAACTCTGCAGATACCCGCCCTCTTCAATAACACCCATTCATTCTTCAACCGTCGAGCAGTGATCTAGCGTCTTTTTCGCTTTCTTTTCTACTCATATATTACCAACATGGCTCTCAAGAGAATTAACAAGGAGCTCACTGACCTCGGCCGGTAAGCATCTTCCAAGGGTGTGCACCCCGCGATGGCGGGGGCGGCAAGAAGCGCCGTTAGAAATATGTTCTCAGCGTTCAAGGTCGCCTTTCGTCGTACTGACATGTACAATCCGCTATAGTGATCCTCCGTCTTCCTGCTCTGCTGGTCCTGCAGGAGAAGATCTGGTACGTTTTCACGATCCGCTCCTACCATGATCGACAGCCATGAATCGCGGCAGGGCGCTCTCACCGCAGTTCATCCCCTTCGGTGCCTCGGAATCATAGGACTAACATTTGGTCTTCTCAATTCGTTAGTTCCACTGGCAAGCAACAATCATGGGTCCCGTAAGTTATTACAGTGATATTGGTCGGTGTCGGTGGCCGCTATGGGGTCCGCATCTGCCTTGACTAAGGAAGCCTGCGAGCCATCACAGCCATCCGTGATGCTCTCGTTGCTGACCTCTTTGCCTCTCAGGGTGACTCTCCATACTCTGGTGGCGTGTTCTTCCTTACAATTCATTTCCCTACCGACTATCCGTTCAAGCCGCCAAAGGTCAACTTTACTACCCGGATTTATCACCCCAATATCAACTCCAACGGCAGCATCTGTTTGGACATCCTTCGAGACCAATGGAGCCCTGCTCTGACCATCTCCAAAGGTTTGTTTCTTCATCATCCGTTGCGTCTGTCCAACGCATCTGACGTGCCTGCAGTGTTGCTCTCGATTTGTTCCATGCTCACAGATCCCAACCCGGACGACCCTTTGGTGCCTGAGATCGCGCATGTCTACAAGACCGACCGCCCCCGATACGAAGCCACCGCCCGTGAATGGACTCGCAAGTACGCTATCTGATCTTCGCCTGTCAAGTTTCCACGGCCGCACCTGGTTTTCTCGAACACTCTGCGTTCTCTCGCTTTGTGACCACATGCGGGAAGCTTGGCGTACCGTGGTCGTAGATCTCTTCGTTGCTCTCCCCGCGGACCATTTGCCTGTGTTATAAATTTATTTTTATCCGTTTCGGGTTTCTCCTTTTGGCGGGAAATGTCATATCCAACGATCATTATGACCAACTCATCATGCATTCATGGCATTTTTGTTTTACTGAATGGAGTCGGACAATCTTACGTGATTCACAATATAGCCCAAGTATAATGGTTCTTTCCTTGGATCGGGTATTTGGGTCTCACAGTTGTCGATACGGTTGGGGCTGGCCTGCGGGCGAGTCGCATTGGTAGTGAGCTGACGGGGAGCATGGTAGTGCAGCTGGTGATGGAGACAGGAGCTGTATCAATCCGCGTATATCGAGACAAGACCAATTCGGACCAGTTGTAGAGACATCTTGTTAGGATATGCCTTGTAATTGGTACATCCCGACCCACAGGTGTTAAGTGATCGCGCTGCGAGACGCAGTCTGCGGCTAACAAGAGAACTGATTTGTTATATACGTAGTGATTTCCGAAGGGAATATATATATATATATATATAAACTTCTGTTAGGTTACATCAACGCTATGCCTTCTCCACTAATGGATCTAACATGAAATCTTTTAAAATAACATACTCTTTCCAGCCCTCATGCAGCGAAGACACACTAGCGTGCAGAGCGTCCTTGCGCTGAATTAACACCGTATCGAGGACGTTCAGCCTGTACTTACTTAATCAGAGGAACCACGTCCTTATAGACTTGCAGCCAGATGGCGAGAGTTCTCGAGCTTGGGGACCCTCAGCTGACGAAGATGGAGAGAAGGAATCTTATAATTCGGGTTGTCGTCCAATATTCCCCTTTGAGGGCTTGAGGTAATACCTCGCGGTATGATTCACTACTTACGGTTTTTCAAGCCTCCCAGGATGCTAATACATGTTTCCCATGTAGATGGTGCCCTGAAATTGCGATATATATCAAAGTCTCCCTCGGATTATGTACATTGCCTATAGTAATCTACAGAAGTAGCTTTGACTTAAACTTAAGCTGGGTGGCACCTAGTAGCCAACTTGAGCGGTCACTCCAGGCGGCCTGGAGTTTTTATGTTATTACGTTTCTATATATGGGGATCGATCTAAACTGGCGCCTGGATGAGATGCACGAAATGAGACTGCCCATCATGATTTTGTATGCTCGTGGATCAGTGAATGAACCAGGGTCTTGCCCGGAATTGACAGTAGCGCCTTGCCGATGATGAGATGCGAATGTGGCGTAACCGAAGAACAAGACTGGGGAACCTCGCAGGCCGCTCTTCACTAACCTGGATCCCATTTCGACCTGCTGCAAAGGAAGCCTGTGAGCAACGAGAGAATCGAAGCGTCCGTAACACTTGGACGTCGACTTCACAGATTCAGATGATGGACAAGGCAAGAGACGAAAGTCAACATATCCAAATCACAGTTGGCGAGACCTTCATGTGCATAAAGTAGCAGGTTACATCCAGAATTCGGGATTTGCTGTTTTTTGACGGCGCCATTGATGGTATGATCGCAAAGAAATTCGTCACATCGTCACCTTCAGAACCGTTTTCAGAACCGGGAAAGACTGAAATTATAGATAAGAGTCTTTCAAAGAATATCCCATACTTCCTCAGCGGCGTGACAGAACTTGCTACATGCGACACTGGCGCTCAGACTGTAGTTGCTGATACTGATAGTATCATCCTTGAATGAATCCGCAAAATCATCTTGACCCTTGGCCATAGCTCCGACAAAGATACAAATACTTTCTTTAGGTCCAAGGGACTCGATGTAGTCTTTGACGCGCACAACCGGGGCTTCGTAACTAAGTGTCACCTTCCGGCAATTCGGAGGCAAGTGGTCGGTTATGGGGTTTTTGATGACCTTCAATAGCTTTTCCTGTGAATTTGTGGAACGAATGGAGAGTCGATGCAGAAGCTGGACCATCAGACCGGCGAAACGCTTGAAAGTTCGAGGAATGCGAACCGATGGGTTCACTTCAATTAGGACGCCTTTGGCAGTATGAATGAAAATTTGCAGCTTGCCTGCCTTGTTTACGGGAGAGTCAAGGAGAGTGAGAAGACACTGTAGAGCGGGCGATCGTCAGGAGTCTGATGTGACTGGAAATGACAACAGTCAAGCGACATGCTTACCTGATGGGTGATGTCAGGGCGTGCCTCGCTGATGTCCCGGTTCATCTTACGCATAATCCCAATGTGCTCATCGCTGTTGAGCAGCGAGTATTTCTCATCGCGACCTGCACCATTGCGCCCGCCATGGGAAGCTCGGAACGTCTCCAAACTAGCGTGGGAAAGCACCACGATCAAACGTTGAGTTTCCTTATCACTAGGAGGGATGGGCACATGCTGCTCCGCGACAAGTTGCGGCAATTCAGGGGGAGGACAAGATTGAGTCCCTGAACGTTCTGGTACGTCAGCAATCATGGCGGCTAATGAACCCGAGGAGTGGTTGCCTGACGGCGCGGAATGTCGAGGGCGACAGCTCGTAGGTGGTGAGAAAACACCTCAGCAAAAAGAATGCCGGGATTGCAGTGGAAATGTAGCACCGAGCTCAACTGGAGCCGAGCTTCAGGGGTAGGAGGAAAAGGACGAGGATAATGGAAAGTCGAAGTGGGAGCAGAAGGGTGAGAAGGCGGCAGGAATGAGGGGAAGATTTTGACCATGGAAAATAGAGTATTGCACGCGGGAAGGAGAATTTCATTGGGCAATTGGCACGTACTGGCGCGTTTTCTTTTTCCAGCTTGCTGAAGATTATCCGACATCATGAACACTGTAACTGGGCTTGATGAAGGTATGCGAGTCGGCAATGTCTAGCAGCCGTTCAGAGATGATTAACTGAAACTAAGAGATTTGATGGCCAGGTAGTCAAGGCAGTGGGAGAAAGGAATGCGGAGGAAGCAGCCCGAGCTTGCAGCTGGTCAGTTCGCTGCTGCAACAAGTGGGAGAAATAAGGCCAAGTTTGTTCTTTAATGAGTGGGGAAAGTGAGGGATTTGAAGGATTTGAAGGACAGTAAAAATAAAATCAGACTTATCTCCCCTGTTAAAGAATAATGATAATGTGAAAAGAGAGGCGGCGTCGGGACGGAGGAAAAAGTTGTTCCCTCAACTATCCAAATCTTCCGCCGCGAGGATGGCTCTGTCGACAGGGCAGGGTCAATAACTTATGATTATTAAGGTACCGTAATCTGTTGACAGGCTATTAACTTCATCAAGTAATTCCTAATTAGGAAGTGTCCCGACTGATCCCGTCGTATCGATCTACTGTACCCTGTCGACGGAGCCATGCTCAGCCCTGCTCTTCCGCCGCCAGAACCTGCAGGTGAAAGGTTTCCTTTTCCGCTTTCGGAGACTAAATGAGAGTCCCGTCATCTTTTAGGCAGTTTTGATAGTCATCATGACTGCAAATTCCTCATTCATTAGCGGTGGCAGAACTTGTGAGCATCAAATGAACATGTTTATTGTGCAATTACTTGCATTTCTGTTGACCTCCCGGTGTATTTTCTTGTATATGAACCTATCACATCCTGGTGCCTCGCACCTAGACCAAGTGGTTAACATTGACAGATTATCTACCCACCTAAGGCTCGCTCATTGGTAGTCTTGAACTTGGGTCCATGCTTCAAAGATCTTGGGAAGGCTTTCTCCCCCTTCTGGACGGATTCTCCCTGACCCATTTGCTTGGGCTGTAATCTCCGAGCGCACTGCACGCAATAAAAAGGATTGTCAATTCACCTGGAAGGACCCCTAGACTAACCAAACATGGATCCAGTGTAGATATTGTTCTTCACTGAGCGGCTTGGTTCATTTCACTGCAATATGGCTCCCTCCCCCGCAGAATCAGCTTAGGTTCATGTTTGATATTGAACGCCATGTCTGTTCATTCATGCAGAGGACTGCGGCCTCTGGCTTGTTGGCATGATGAGACTTCCAGTTGCGCACTCCATTCTTGTATCTGAGGTCTTTTCGAGGTTCCCTTTCCCTTTCATGCAGTGTGTATTGGAGTAAGAGGAAGGGCACTCGCTCCGATGATGGGACATGGTGATCGTCGTCTGTTCTCTGATGCCACCATAGTCAGACTGCGGCGTCAAAGGATTTCCGGTCCCTGTTTGTCGCTGTAGGTAAGTTGCTTTTTATCCTCCCAAGAGGCTCATCGGCCAAAGCTCACGGTGGCATGTGGCCTGTGTGGCCCCAACTTCGTATAGCCAATGGCTGGCGGTGACAGGACCAGTGCGGAATCGCGTTGGATGATATATGTACGACCTGTGAATGATGCACAGATCCAAAGGACCCAGCCATTGAGCGTTTTAAGGCTTTGCACTTGTGACACGGCATCGTGGTTAAGCTTGATCCTTATCCGGCAAGCTGTACCAGACTCCAAAGGATGCTGGGGCCCTCAACTGTGATAAAGGGCCGCGAGGAAACAGGTAGAGTAGCCGCATGGCTACTCTCCCATGGCCAGGAAACTGTGTTGGAAGCCTTTCGTATTAATTGGTCACGTTTCCAGGCAAGTTTTCCTTTTCCCTTGCGATCCAACAAGATGATTACACAGGATCTCCAAGTGTTGCCACGGGGTTCTTTTCTGATCTGGCGTATTCGTGAGGACGGTGGATGAGGGTGTTTGCACGGATTGGTGATCATCAACTGGGCTCGGAATCATAGGTTCCGAAAAAGCAAGAATGGAGGAGAGCCCAGGGAAGGGACTTCGCATGGGTGTCTGAGTGAGATGGCATGGCTAACAGGAAGGAATGTTGGGTATTGCAGGATATAGTTGGCGAATTCTCCAGACTGACAGAGGATTCTCTTGGACGGCTGGGGTTGTGGCACGAAAAGGACATCTTCATCTAGCCGGCTGCACCATGTAATTCCATAGTCTCTCTGCTATGTATGTAACTATCTCACTACCTTATCCCGTCATTCCCCCCCAGCAGAAACGTTTCTGGAACGCTCAAACGTCCACGACGACGTGGGTTGAATAAATAGGCTCTACCTTCTTTAGCGGGCATGGAGAGTCAGCCTTCCAACCCGGATCCCGACCGCTAAGATGACGGTCGTAGGTAGAACCTTGAATGAGAATCATCCAGATTAGCCCTTGCTTTCTCCAGCAGCCAGACCGTCAACCTGGAGCGACATATTCGAAGCTGATGCGGCGATGAGCTTCGCGTAAGGCATCATCCGTCGTCAGAGTTCTGCAAGGGTTGGACCAACCAAGGCAGGACGATAAATAATCCATACCTAATAAGAAAGGAAAATAATACCACTCCGGAGACACAGCCATCCACTCATACCAAGGCGTTGGAGATACATACTTTCTGCAGGTAAGAGCGAGGCTGTTGGTTGGTCGCCCATCATTTCAGGAGGCGAAGTCGGGAAGTTCTTGGGCTGTCGGACTCCTCCAGTGCGAGGACGAGGTGGAATAAAAGGAGTTCCACAAGATTATGGATGCTCACCATCAGGCGGAAATCCAACGGCAGCCTACTTAACTCATATAAGTTCTCTCTTTTCTCCTTCCCTTCCACCGCCCCCCAATCACTTGATACATATTAACGATATAAGTCTGTGGTCGAGGTCGGTCTTGAAGCAATATACCTCAATCAGGTTAGGGTAGCCGTTGAGTTGGTTCCTCATACAACGCGTTCCGTCACCCGTCGATCACTGGTCGCCGAAGCCTTCCACCCGTGGAAAACAATCAGCAACAGCGTCATCAGCTCACACTCATAACATTCTCTCGCATATTCGCCTGGAACTAATTTCCCCCCCCTGCGCTGAGCATCCATGTTTGACCTCACGGGGTTCTCATGATCTGAAAGCAGTCACCGGAGAACAAAAATCAAAGGGAAATGCCGTGGACTGTTACAAATTCATTCAAGCGGTAGAATCGCCTCTCGCCCTAACAGTGCTTCGTTTGCTAATTGCTCCCAAGAGGTCTCATGATGAAAACTTACGGCCGATCCCCATGGCGCGTCTACGATGACGACCAACGTCCAGCAGCCAAGAAAAGACGCGTCCTTTCGGATAACGAGTCGGACGCGGCAGAGAAGAGTCTTCAATATGCTATCCGCGAATCGACTGCCGTCGTACGATCGAGCCCGTCGCGTCGAAACTCTCTTGCGTTCTCAGACGGTTCTCAGGAGGATGACCTGTCAACACCTCCTTCATCCCCCCCGCCACGCTTATCCCCGCCGCCGCCGAATACGCGCAAACCAGCCTTCTCCTTCCTCAAGCGCAAGCATTCCACGGCGAAAGAGGCGACGAACGGATCGCCCCTCTCGGAGGTGAACTCAAACAGCGTTCGCGCGTCCCTTGACCCTCCGAAGAAGAAAGGAGGAACACCGTCATCCCAGCAGCAACCAGCGTTGAAACAAATGCAGCTCGATTTGGGCCATGAGGTCCGCAAAACATGCGCAACTTGCGGAATGGAATACGTGCCGTCAAATACAGAGGACGCGTCGCTTCACAAGAAATACCACGATATGAATTCAACAGGGGTAGATCTAGGAAAAGCGTTCGGGAGGGCAAACGCTTCACGCTGGGTCTACGAGGCGACTCGCTTTGACGAGGGTTACGTGGTAATAATTGATCGCAAGGCATCTCCGACCGCGAAGAATCAGGCCAAGAAGGTCCTTGAGGTTATCAGCAAGGAACTATCTTCTCCTGTGATCGAGGACGAGGTTTTATGGAGCCAAACGGAGCCGCCGAAGCATCTACGCAAGAACGGGGACGCGGAGAAGGTGGATCGCTACAAAGTCTTTTTGCATATGAAGAATAATCATTGTGTCGGTGCGTGCTTGACAGAGCGGATATGGGAATCCCATTTGGTGGACAAGGCATCATTTCAGCAAGATGGCATCGATGCCGCCGTCACTGTCGGCAACGACACCCATCCTGCAATCGTTGGGATTTCCCGCATCTGGACGTCGGGCGCGTCGCGACGTAAAGGTATTGCGATGGACCTGTTGGACTGCGTTGTGAGTAATTTCATCTATGGAATGGAAATACCCAAGGAGCAGGTAGCCTTCAGCCAGCCGACCAACAGCGGCAAAAGCCTCGCTCGGGCATTCTTTGGGCCCGAAAACGAGTGGCATGTTTACAAGGAAAGTTGACGCAGGCAAACGTTAATAATTTGAGAGTTATTAGCATGGATTGCGACGTCTGAAGAGGAACAACCGGACCGAAATTCTTTTGTGGTTCCCTTTCGTATTTCTTTTTCTTTTCCCTTTTGTCATACAACCTACACGGCGAGCTGATACCCTTAATTTTTCCGGCATTGGGCCTTGAAGTGGGCATACTGAATGCGACGAGCATTTATGTTGCGATATTTGTATTCGGTGGTTTTTCTTTTCTTTTTCTCTTGTTTCTTTTTTTGGGAGGATGGTGGTACTCTTTTGGCTAGGTATTCTTTTGTACCATATATTCGCTTCATCTTTATCAGATTTTTCAGGTTATTCTTTCCATCAGCACGGTTACAGATTGCCAGGCATTAGAAAAGAAAAGAAATGGATGTTTAGTAGTATGCTATGTTATTTAATGCAAGTAGCCATAGGCAGTAAGGTACTAACTACTACTACCTGAACCTAGGTAAGGCCACGGCGTGGCTCTCCAGCTTTCCGGTGTGGAAGGTCAGCCAGCACTGGCGCTTTCTGTTGACGCCGGACTTTCTGTCAGCCTTACCTTTTCTACCCCTCTTTTCTTCATCTTAAACTTTCTTTGCTTCCTTTACTGGTGCTGTTACGTTTCTGTGCAATGTCTGGATTAAATCCTTTCCGCCCTAAAAAGTCAGAAGGTGAGAGAGCAGTTGGCCCGCGTTCCAGGTTATCAGATGGCTCGAAAGAGAAACTGACCGTCGGGGACTACAAGGTCACCAACATCAGCGTAGTTCCTCCCAATCCGCATCACCTCCGTCGCCTGACCCCGATCATGTCTTCTTGAGCCATCTACCACCATCTGCCCCTGCAGCGTCTCAGACGAATCTCCCTTCCTCACCGAGTGCAATCGCGATCACCATTCCGCCTCCCGTCATATCGCCCGGTCCGGACGACTACGTGATTTCGGACGACCAGTCCACTTCAGATCCCTTCAATCGAGACTCTGATGTGAGCGAAAATGAAGCTGAACGGGCGCAACCCACAACCGAGGGCCCCATGACAGCTTCTCCGGGCGGTCTACGTCTTAAACATACCATCCAGACAACTCCGCCTACCGTGTCATTATCCTTGAATCATGCGCCTAGCACAGCGACGACGCCACTTGAGCACCAGGGTTCGAGAACGGGTGGTCGGGAGCATAGCGATAGCAATGAGACATTGTGGGAAAGCACCAAGATTGCGCACTCGTTTGTGCCAAGACAATCGCCAGATTCCTCGGAGGTAACAGACAGTGACAGCAACCACGACGAATCCCGACCATACGCACGCAGAAAGATATCAGGCCGCCCGCTTTCAATAGGACCCGGCGTTGACCTCGAACCTCTCCCCAGTCGACAGGGGAAAGACAGGGTTCCTCCACCACTCCCCAAAAGTCACCATGGCAAGCTGATCAGCTCCGACCTAAGCGTAACGCCCCCTTCGTCACCTCCGACACCCGGAAAAGCTGCATCCCGGGCCTCCTTTCACGGATTCTCTCTGGGTGCCTCAGTTTCATCTCGACTAGCGCAGTCGGACTACTTCAGCACTCCATCAGAGCAGTCTGCGCTGCCAACCGATGTCATTCGACGCAGCCAGTCCCAGCATAAGCGACCTCCTACTCCGCCGCTAAGTCGGCGGCTGGGACGTTCCTCTAAGTCCACATTTTCGAAGCCCGCACCTTCTCAGTTGTCGTTGCCTCATGTTAGAGCTGACGCTACGGCATCGGTACCTTCAAGTCCAGGCTCTCTCTCATCGACGCCACTGCGGAATAGAGATTCGAGACCCAAATCCTCCTTCTCAGACGAAGCCAGTTCAATTTTGACGATACGCTCGGAAAACATCCCACCGCGGGACTCGGTGGATGTCCCAGCGTCGGGCTTTCAGTTTAATCCTCGAAGAGCGCCAAAGCGAGCGTACTTGGTAAACCATCTGCCTCCGCCTCCGCCCCCACGCCGCAGCCGCGGAAGGAACCATAGTAAGGATAGCAGCAGTCCCGCCAGCCTCCGTTCGGAGCAGCCTTTAGAAGAACGTGAAAAACATGACCCAAATTCATCAAACGCGAAGGATATTTTAGCAGATTTGTCCCGTTTGCAGAAAGAGGTGGACGATCTTCGAGGCCGCTACGAGAACCGGAGGTCCGAGTAGCCCTGAACTTATACAGTGTGCACCATTGTATATGTACATCGACAGACCTGATATATCACCCTGTACGAGAATCATAAGATTACGAGTGGTTACTCTGCCTGTTGGCCTAGTTGTGGTTCCATTTGACAGTTGATGCAAGCACCTTATGACTAGGCCGCGCAACGATCTACTCAAACACAAGTTATACTATTATCCACTGAAAAAACGGTTATGTCTGTCTACGGAATGCTTTAGCTCGTGGTCCAGGTCAGTACAAATGGGGCCAAGTCATCATCGACCGAGACGACTATAGATATTGTCTCTGCCGTGACTCGCGGGCTCTAGAAAGAGGGGAAACATGGAAGGAGGAGGCCGATGGGGTGGCAGATAGACAGCATTGCACTGGACAGGCTTGCTGGATCGCAGGATCAGTCCCAGTTCAACTGGAAGCCACTGGATAGTTAGGTTTCCTAGGAGCTCAGGTGCCAAGGCCTCAAGGTCTCAAGTACTACCTATCTATGTACTAGAAGTACTCCAGGCAGGTACGCGAGGTACCTAAGGTACCTTAGTACTTACTACTAGTAGGTAGTAGTAGTACTTAGTACGGTATAACACTGGCCCGCCAAGGGAAGTACTAGGTAAGGTAGGTACCGTAGGTATACAGTTAATGACGTCATCCAGTGCAATAGGTAGACCTATAGGTATGGGTGGTTCAGCTCTTATAAAGGTGCAGAAATGCACTCCTCACCTGAAAATCAAGCTAAGAAACCTGCAACATTGACCATATTTGACATGAAGTTGCTGAAATACATTGAGACTTAAACATAGGTTGCGGGCTGCATATGTCCGTTACTTTGTCCAGGTCGTGGATCTGAAATCTTAAAACAGCATTGTGCAGGAGCCACTGCAGGGCCAGACAACCGCCGGAAGTGCCTGGACAACTTTTTCATCTCGCAGGCCCAGCTCTGCCTCTCTCTAATACCAAAATCATCGTATCCCAATACTTATTTCGTGTTATTGAACCTGCACATATACTTTTCCCCCGACAACGATCATACTTCGGCCTAATCGACTGCCAACTGTAAACCAACCTCGAACGAACCAGATATTAACAGACCTGCTCTGTTCCTATCCTACAGCACACAGACACACGTCGTACATGCGAAAGCAACCCTGGAAGATGACCACTCCCACCTTAATCAATCTCCCGCCTCCTCCCTCTGATCCTGTGACTCCTTCTGATATGGGACCGTGAGACTACCTGCCTTACTACTAGTAGTCCTCTCGTTTTGCATTCTGGTTTGCCACTGTTCATGGCTGATAGCTCAATCAAATATTTAGGGGAACACCTAACTCAACTACTACCTCTCTTTCAGCCTTGTCCACCACCGCTATCAAAGACGGCCACCAAGGCCAGCCGCTTTCCCACAGTCGCCACGCACATCACTCCTCCTCCACTTCTGTGAGCTCGACCAACACTCTAGATGCTGAGCGTGCTGATCGCATCTCCCGTTTAGCTGGCCTTGAAAGGGTAGCTACTGCAAGAGCCGGCGGTGCGACCCAACAGACCACCGCGCCCTTCATGCAATATGCTCCTGGCTACTTTGACTCCGGGCCGGGTATGAAAGAGAGAAGCACGGTGGGCAGTGCCAGCGCAACCGGTAGCATTGGCGCTCGCACGACGTGGGCCAGTGGAAGTGATGCCTTCGACGCTGATAAGATGAGTGAAGACCCGGATGACGGTGCCTCCAGCGTGGGAAACATCAGTGATGAAGGCGACGCTAGTCTTGTTGGATTCGGGGAAGGGGCCAGCACCGTGAGCGGGCCCATTTCACATCCCGGAATAAACAGGACGGCATCCAGTGGTCGACCAAGTTCGATCGGTAGCCCAAGCCGCAGCCGAGCGAATCACACGGCTCCCTACTCGCCTCTCTCCACTGAGAGTACCCTCGTACAAACCACGATGACCGGGAGCGCATCGACTACCCCTGGACCAACAATGCAAGATGCCCGCTTAGTTGATGGGATGACATATGATCCTGATGTGGTGGACACCACTGCGCGGACTCCTCGTCTCGCCACCCCGGGGTACCCTGAGGAGTCTCGCAGTGAGCGGAGTTAGGGAGAGACTTGCGCGGCATGACGAGAAGAATATTGACTGCCATCCAAATGCCATCAAGCGTCGGCAATGATTTATTTGGGTTCAAGTTGCGCTGTCGGTATTTGGGCGTTGGAAGTCTGCTTGTATCTTGAAATGCGTGTCTCAGACGACAATGCGATGGGAGGTAACTCTTTCTTTCGTTTGACAGGCGGAGCCCTTGGAATTCATGTAGGAAACCAATTTAGAGCGGATGCCTTGCTTTTCTAAACCAACATTTGCTACTATTGCCTATTTTTATCGTACTTATAGATAGATGGCTGTCCCAGAATAGCACCACGAAGTGCTATAATGTCAACAGGACGTTGGGGAAGGTACATTGCCTTTACTTGCGGAATGAGTTTGCAAGGTAATTTGAATCTAACTGCAAGATAATGTTCATCACTGCCAGGTTTCAAGTTGGGGCTTAAGAAGTTAAGATGTCCGCGGCGTCATCGCTGACTTGCCTAATTGGGAACATTTGCCGCTTTTCCTTCTTCCGCCGCTTCTCAAGTTTTCCTCCCTTCACCATCTCCCATTCACCACCCCCTCCTACAGTCATCCTGTCCTGTTCCCTGCTGGCATTCACTTGTCGAGCATTGATTCTGACTTGAATTAACGTGGACTGGAGACTCGACAAGTGTGTTTCTCGGCCAGCCAAGTTCTGTCGTCTTTCACTCTGTTCTTTGTGTCTGTGTGCGTTTCCCTATAGACAAACAACAGTTCGCCACGCATAGTCGCAGTCCTTGAACTTGGCACTTTGTCTTGTCGATAGCGGTACTTCTATTCCGTTTAATCTATTCTGATCTTCCGGAGTCGCGGTCATCCTTCTCTTGCTTGCGTTTAACTCGTTGGCGGGGAATCTCAGTTCAGCTTATCACAGATTGAGATTGGGATTCTAGTATCAGGATAACACTTGCACTCGTTTCGGTACGAGCAGAACTTTGGAATATTTCTTTTTGTTTCGACAGACATCTGAGAGACTAGAGATGGCTGCTCCTACACAACTTGCCTGTGAGTAATTCTCGATGGCTACATAGGTGCCTGCGTATCAAGGGTACAGTTTGCTTATTTGTTGCAGTCCGCACGGTGAAGGGGATCGGCATCCTGGATGCGGCTCCTGTGTACGAGCCTTTGGCGGGTTTTGAGAGGTACGTATATTATGCCCGCGACATCAACAGGCCATGAGCATTTTCACTAACTTGGATCCCATCTGCTGTAGACCCGAGGGAAACCTTCGTTGCAGCGCTTATTCTCCTTGCGGCCGATATTTTGCCTGGGCGTCTCCCGAGAAGTATGCGCTTCCTACCATTCTAGAAGAAATCTGCCTAACATAACTAGCGTTACCATCATCGATCCTTCCGTGGGACATGTCGTTTCTACTATTCCTGCTGAGAACGTCTTCGAGTTGGGATTTTCACCGCTCGGAACATACCTCATCACCTGGCAGCGTCCGTCTAAGGATGCTAATGGAGATGCTGTCAAAAACCTGAAAGTCTGGCAGGTAGTAGAATCGTCCCAGGGAGAAGATAATCGGATTGTTGGTCAATATGTCCAGAAATCGCAGACCGGCTGGAACCTCCAGTACACGTCCGATGAGAAATTGTGCGCCCGCGTTGTCACCAATGAGGTGCAATTTTACCAGAGCGACAACCTGTCGAAGGTCTGGAATAAGCTGCGCGTGGAGGGGGTGGCAGATTTTGCACTTTCGCCTGGTCAGAATCATTCAGTTGCGGTTTTTATTCCCGAACGCAAGGTGCGTGCATCTCGAATGTGTCGCGATTTTCGAGTCAATTAACGTATCGAATCAGGGACAACCTGCCGCCGTCAAGGTCTTTTTGGTGCCCCAGTTTGGATCACCAGTTTCTCAGAAGACCTTCTTCAAGGGTGATAAGGTCCAGTTGAAGTGGAACGCATCCGGTACCACTTTGATTGTCCTCGCCCAAACCGACGTCGACAAGACCGGCAAGAGTTATTATGGAGAGACTACTCTTTACCTACTGAGCTCGAGTGGACAGTTTGATTCTCGTGTGCACCTAGGTATGCCTGATAAACTGATGTTTGTATGACTGTACGCTTACATTTTCGCAGACAAGGAGGGCCCTATTCACGACGTGAGCTGGTCTCCCAGTTCTAAAGAGTTTGGTGTAGTGTACGGCTCCATTCCCGCGAAGACGACAATTTTCAACCTTCGCGGTGTCCCGAAACATAGCTTTCCCTTGAGCCCTCGCAATACTATTCTATTTTCTCCTCATGGTCGTTTCGTCCTTGTGGCCGGTTTTGGAAACCTAGCAGGTCAGATGGACATATACGACATGGAGAAAAACTACAACAAGATCACCACAGTCGAGGCGGCGAATTCGAGTGTTTGCGCATGGTCGCCAGATGGCCAGACGATCCTTACTGCCACGACCAGTCCTCGCTTGCGAGTGGACAACGGTCTCCGCTTGTGGCATGTCAGTGGCTCGCTGTTGTACAATGAGGATATCAATGAACTGTATGACGTTTTCTGGCGCCCGCAGTCGACCACCCAGCACCCGTTGAGCGATCCATTTAGCCCGATACCTGCTCCACACCCATCGGCGGTGGCATACCTCAACACCAGGAAGGTTCCCGCAAAACCCCTGGGCGCGTACCGTCCTCCTGGCGCCCGGGGCCAGTCGACCCCACTGGCTTTCCGACGCGAGGACCAAGGTGGCTCGGCCTATGTCCGCGACGGGACCGCCACAGGGGGGGCACTGGACGCCCCTGCTCGGTCCCGGCGACGCGTGGTTCCTGGAGCTGAGCCAGTCAATGAATTCCTGCCCCCGGGAGCCGCTCCCGGTGGAGGAGTTACCTTACCGCCTGGTGCGGATCAACCAGAGAAGCTATCCAAGTCGGCGGCGAGGAACAAGAAGAAGCGCGAGGCTCGAAAGCTTAAGGATGGACAGGGCGACGAGGGTCCAAGCGATCGCAGCCCTGCCCGTGTTGACAATGCCCGGCCCAAGAGCGACGGACAGTCGCGTAAGAACGGTCAGCCGAGGCAGCAAACCAATGGCGCGTCGGCTAAGGCGACTCAGGAGTCTGTCCTACCCGCTGATGAAGGCACCCCTTCCGCGCAGGATAAGAAGGTCCGCGGTCTTCTCAAAAAGATCCGAGCAATCGATGAGCTGAAAATGCGATTGGCCAGCGGCGAAAAGTTGGAGGATACGCAGATGAAAAAGATCCAAACTGAGGAAGCCGTGCGGAAAGAGTTGGAAGGCCTAGGATACAGTGGGTAAAGCATCGCGTAGCATAGACTTCAACACCCGCCCGTTGTGCTTCTGTGCTTCGAGTTGTAAATCTAGCACATATCGCTTATTACTTGGCTTTTCATCCGGCGGCTTATCAGGTATGCATCATAACTATCCTACTAGTACTATCTACTAGATACACCGTTATCTAGAGGGAAACCTATCAAAGACCATCAATAATACATCTCTCCCTCTCCATCTTCTGCCTCTCGAAATTCGCTTCTCACCGTATATTCAAGACATCCACACCCGCTGGCCCTACTTCCGTCACTGGTTCCTCCTGCCACGGCTTCACCGCAAAGATGTAATGCACATTCTTGATCTCCTTGTCCCGCCAGAACGCACTGTGCACACCCTCCGTCCGCATTGGCTTCTGCACATTATACACATACGGTATCGGCATCCACAGCCCCTCAAGCGCTTCGGAGAGTAACTCCTGGTCTGGGGAATGTGTAGCTATCGAACTTCATGGGAGTGTCAAGTAAGGCTTCGATGCGGGCGAAGGATGTGAAACTTGGTTGGACGACAAGGAGGCCGGAGTTTAGTATGCCAACGCTGGATGTTGTCGGAGCTAGAGTTGTGTGGGCCTCTGAGGGGTCGGGATGGTGGGTTGTTAAGGCGCAGTTGCAGGGATCCTGATTCCCATCTTAATTAGCATTGAAACAAGAATTCTTAGCCGCATAAAAGAGAGCTGATGAGAGGAGTGGAAAGGAAGTAGTTACCAATGGGCCGGATAATGCGCCTTCTTCAAAGGATTACAGGCACAAGCATGAGAGGCCGCAACCATTTTTTTTTTTTTTTTTTTTTTTTTTTTTTTTTTTTTTTAATCAAGCTCAATGTTCATAAGCTCATCCATATTTTTCCTAACAAGCATATCTCCATCCAGTAGCACAATGCGGTCAAACACACCCTGCAAAGAAAATACAACAAGTTTTGTCCATGTTTCCTGAAATCGCGGATCCTGTTCGTATTTCCGGAGAGTTTCGAGGGCCTGATTTGGGGGACTGCGAGCGTGGAAATTCCGCGGGACAGGAGAGCTGTTAAGCCCGAGGCAGGGAAAGTGGAAGTGTAGAGGGCGACAAAGGGATAAGCGGTTTTGGTGCGACTAAGGGAGTGGTGCAGAGTTAGAAGGCCGGGGAGGTAGGCGAGGTTGGTGATTAGGGAGGCCCAGAGCTGATGGTGATTTATTGTTAGGTTGGGTTAGTCCTGAGGGGTCAATGGAGTGTAGTACCCTTTTTAGGCTGGGATTCAGATGGACGTGCCATTTTGATGGGAAGACAACTCAAAATCTCTGAGAAAGAAGAATATCTAGTTGCTAAAAGGCCCTTTTCTTTCATCTCGACAGCCTAGATTGTGATATCACTGGCCGCTCCGATGCTGCGCGAAGGGGGAGGGGGGATTATGTAATTTATCAGAGTTAGGTATAGGTAGATCCAATTCCAGATCCTGCAGGATCTGGAGAAGACTCACCAGATGAGCGAGGAGTCACCTGGCACATTTACAGTATGTCCACACCGTGCTGTCCGGCCCCGTTCCAACAGACGAGACCAGACATGGTATGGGCGGGACTCTTCAAGTAATTTGCAATCGAGTCCCCATTGATGTATCGCGGCCGATACAGAGCTTATACCTTAAGAAGGCATTTCAAGGCAGGAGCCTCGCCTTGCGCTCCACCTTACAGCGCGAATAAGAGTAGGTTCCAGCAGCACGAGCCTAGATATAACGTGGTCAGGGACCGGTAAGTTTGTTAAGCGGGTATCTGTGGTTGTTATCTCTCGATTAGTCTATCGCATACATCACGTGAAAATCCGCGTGCGCTTGATCGGACTGTCCATTCGGAGCGAGCGACTGCCCTGTGCCATTCCATTGAGGAGCCGGTCCATGCCGTCCACGTCAAGTTCTCCGCGACGTAGGCGGTGCTGGTCTGATTCAAGGGTAGACGCCTCGGTCACCGATGCTCGAGGCACAGAGACTTCCTCGGGCTCCGTAAGTTTCGGAGTTAGAATTAGGAGTCGGTGCTCCGTGGTGACGATGATATCGAATATCCGCTGTTCTGGCATGTGACGTTGACGGGAAGTTGCGGCAAGGTGAGTGATTCCTGTCAGAGGCTCTCCCATGAGCACCATATCCTGGATAGGCGTTACCCGACAGCGGTTCGACGCGTCCAGCGTTCCCGTGGTCCTCACGGCACTTCGCCACAAAGCCAGCAGGCTCGGAATGATGGCACTTTGTTTTCCATGACGGATAAGGATTGATTCGTCAGGGAGTGAGTCCTGAGATGCATTTGTTTGGTATACTGAGATACCGCCAGAGAATGACGAGCGGGCTGATCCAGCTGTCGCTCCCTTTAGTAGAGTGTCCTCACGTAGACGCTTTGTCGAAGGTGTCATCGGGGCGAATTTGGGACGCTGTTCAGTGGTTGGGTCACCAGGTCCAGTTCGTTCGCCAGATGGGAAACTGAGAATCCGTCCACTAACTGAGAATGCAGTTAAGGCACCACCGGACACACCGTGCACGCTGGGTTGTCGCTGAAGAGGGCCTTTAGCTGACCCTGGACCCGCCCCTTCAAGATCCCACACTCCCCATTCACCGTCCGCCATTAGCACCATGATAGCTCGCCCGCCGAGCGCCCATTCTGCATTTATGATAGTCTTGCGCCGCGGGAGACCTGAAGATGACTGATCAAACCCAGGGTATAGACTAATCAGCCACTTGCCTTCTGTTTCCGAAGTTCCATAGTCACTCTGTACTCCGGCTGTCCTCCGAGTTGATCTAGACGGCTTCGTGGGCAGACACGAATAGACCTTGACGCAACCGCCATTAAATGAGACTAACAGGGTTGAATGTCGCGCAGCTGGATAGCTTGAAGGATTGAAGGCTATATTCTGCGCGGGCGCCGGCAAGTAGCGTTGTTTCGACTCGATATTTTCGGGGCACAGGCGGTATGATAGGATGCCGGGTTCTGCTTCTCCAATTGGGATACGATGGATCACAAGCAGACCAGACGACTCCGCGGAATGGGTCGCCACTAGGAGGTCCCATCTTCCTTCGCTGCCAGCATTCTGCTGTGTATCGCTTTCTTGATATGTGAACGTCATGCTGACTCCTCTGGGTACCTCCTGATGCGACATCCCAGCGTTGATCGAGAACACTTGGACGCCCCAGGCAACGGTATCGAGTTGCGTAGGATGGGGAGGAGCCAGGGGTAGCGTCACCACACGTGTAGAATAATCAGCGCAGACTGCTGACACTACAATCAGTTTGTTCAATGCTGGGGGAAACGGATCAAGTGGCGAGCGTGCGGACTCGGGAAGGACACGAGGAACTGCAAGTCCGATGACCCTGCTTCCAAGGGGTATATCGATTTGACGCAGAAAACTTTCATACGGTTGAGTGGGATCAACCTCGGGTTCTTGTTCTTCGAACTGATATTCGGTTTCTGCCAGTGACTCCTCGTCTTTTCGTGCATCTGCCATGCTCTCGTCATCAGAATCGATGATCATGACCGCGTCGTTGTTGCTGCGGCTGGCCTTCTCTCGAGGCTTGTCCTGTTTTGCAGATTGCTGTTGCTTTGTCGAAAATGGCTGGCCTCCTCTCCAGATGAACTTCAGTCCATCATCGTATCCGTAAACAATAACTGAGGAGCCATTGGGGGAAAGGATGGGGTAGCCATGAGCGACGTAAACACGGTGAGGCAGTTGGTAGCTAGCTCGGACAATGGGAGTTAGAAAGAAGACTATCCCCAGGTTGGTCAAAAGTCATACCTCAGTTGTAAATCATCACCTCTAGCTCTAACCAAAGGCCTGGGAGGAAAAGAGGTCATGGTGTGTAATGCTCATTTAAGAACCCAGACTCGTGGTGGAAGAGCGCAGGGCTGGGGGTGGGCGACTTCAAAGGTGCGGGTATCAATAGACAATCCCCGCAAAGCTTAAACCAAGTTCACACCTGGAACGCCTCTGAGATCTGTTGAAACTTGATAGCGCGATTCTGTGGAAGCGGAGGAGAAGAAAAGGGAAGGGTCTGGTTGTCGTTGCGGAGAGGAAGAAAAAGCCGCCGTCCAGTACGTACCGTATTTTTGTCCGCGCCCACCGCGTCCAGAGAGCTCCAGCCTCAACATCTCCAACACGGAATCTTTATTCTCACCGCTTTATTAAATTATTTCTCTATTCAACGCTGGGAAGGGGTCTATACTAATAGTATAGTCTCTCTAGAATCCGACGCCGCCAACCCGACAATGGCGTTCACTGCCAGATCCTCTTCTTCCCGCTATACCTAACTGCCGCTCTGATTATGTCGACCGTTCGGTCTTTAGGTCTTCACGAGTCCCCAGCCGTCCCATTTCTTGTTGCAGAGAAACTCCTTCCTTCTGACCCTTCAGAAGATCTATATACCTGGACTACCAGCATTGATATCGGCCCAAATGGCCCGGTGGAGGATGAGTTGCTATGGACAAAGAGCTGCGTGGTCTGGTCCCGGGCGGGGGTCATAAAAAGGGTCTTTCGGCTCGATCTAGAGGAGGAGGACATTAGGCATGCCCTGTTTACGAGATTCTCGTTGGGCAAGGATACAAGAAGTATCGATAGATATTCACATATCCCGAAGTCAGCGCTATCGCCGGTGGCCGCCGCGTCTCCAAAGGAATCCGAAGAGAGATTCCCAAAGCCCGAGAGGGAACTCAGCGAAGACTCCTCACGAGCGTTAGTGGCCGTGCTCAAGTCACAGGCTCATATATTCTTTCTTGAAGGCAATAGTCATGTCGTCCCATTACCTTTTGAAGTCGATACGGTCTTCGCGACGCCTCGCGGATTAGTGTTTCAGAGAAAGGTCCCCGACGAAGACAATACTAGCTCTCAGCCCTTCGCTCCCCCGAATTCCTTCATGTCGCTACCGTTGGATTTAGGCGCTCCCCAGCCTCTCGAATACTCTTCCGGCAAGGCACAACGGACCTCACTGAGCCCTGTTCCAGCTCAGAGTCCGGGCTTGAAGTCCCGTACAAGCAAACGTGCAGACCTTCCTAGAGTCTTCTCTCTTATGGATCCGCACTCAGAGATGGGACTGGTAGTAGCCAATCACCCTTTCCGCTGGCTACGATCCAGCACTTCAAGCAGACCTTCCGGGTTTGACGTGCTAGATCCCGGGGATGAAATATTATACGTTTCACCAAAAGATGAATTGTCACGAGGAAATTCAAGCAGTGCAAACAATCCTCTTATTCTCGTATTGACAGCCAATAGCAGCACCGGCTTGTATACCCTCTGGACGGCTCGTTACCGGGAGAACGAAACTGTTCCATCCTCCAAGAAGAGAAGTCAACGCGATACAGGCGGCAGCAGGTCCAAGAGACGCAGTTCCCACTTTGGAATGGCCACAGGGACAACTACTCCTGGAGCACGCCCAAGAGAAAGTTTTGGGCCAAGAGGGGACAATTGGAACGCATCTGTCATGTCTTACTCGCACTTCTCGACAGGAGGTAGGCCTGATGATGATGATTTTGCATCTGAACTAGGTCAGGATTTCGGTGACATCGGCGTTCCTTTGAAGACCTCGAGACGTGTGAGTTCACTACTAGCCCGTGCGGATCTAGCGACAAGCCAAGACAGAATCACATTCTCGGATCTCGCGACAGGAAGCCAGTCAAGTACGATTGGGCCAAGTGGTTTACGGCAGTCCATGGGCCCGGCCAGCACCCGTGCAAGTTTTGGTTTCAATCCAAGAGGCTCTTTACCCCCAGCTCCTGGATCAGCTTATAGTGTTACCAGCAGCTTTGTTGATGCTCCTGTGGACAAGCTGCTCGAAGAGTTGAACAATGAGAGTCTTTTCGAGGGTATGGAGAGTATGGACCTGAAAGAATCCGCGTCCGGTCTCCCAGAAGAAATTCTTCTGACTAAAGTGGAGACTTTCTCTTCAAGGTTCTCTGGCAATTTTCTTACTTCTTCAAAGCTGAAACAGGCGAGGAAACTGAAGGTCGTGACAATTTGCCCTCCAGAAAGCACAGGGGCGCGGAATGGGAACTCGACTGCAATGGCTCTTTGTGTGCTGGACCAAGAGACGAGATCTATGACTGTCGTCAACCTACGAGCAGATAAAATCTTGTTACCAGCGAAGGATGGAGTATTTTCGAAAAGACCCAGACAGAAGGCGTCTTCTGCAGACCCCTCGCTCCTCGTACAGACATCTGGCATTCAACATTTCTCTGGAATCTTGGATGTATGCAAGTTGACGGATGGGGAGCTCTCAAGCCTAATCACACTTAACGTCACCGACGACGGAAGTTGTACTCTGCACTCACAAACACCATGGAGCGAATCTGTTGCCCTTGGCATACCCGGGAAGCTCATGTTGCATGACACGAATTCTCTTTTCTCGCTCATGACATTGAATTGTCCCCGGGAAGGGGGCATCAACCGTGTTATGACTGATTCAGTTACCATTGCAGCGCTTGATCATCCCGGCCTTGACGGAAAGTTCGACGTGATAGACTCCAGAAATCGAAGGCACAAGCTACAGATTCGGATGGAGCCTACCAATTGCTTAGTGAAGAAAGTATTCAGCGTACTCAGATTCGCGCTACCCGAACAAGACAAGGCAGGCAGTGGCCTTTTGACAGGCTGGTGGGAAACTATACGCTGGCTCCAGGAACGGTGTGTAGATGAAAATGACCTCGAATGGACTGCTCTCGTGATTGTTCTGTTCGCGATGGCCATTCCCTTCATCGCAGGCGAGAAATCGCCCAGTTCTACTAGACGGACGCGCAAGAAAAAGAGCCTTTTAAGGTCTAGCAGTGGTAGCTATGTCGACACAGAAAGCTGGGAAGCCATGCTAGACCAGGAGTCAGGGTCAGCCGGCGTGGTCGCCCCGTGGATGAACACCACCTCTTGGGGATGGATCATCGAGCAGGACACCGAAGATGAAAACACCGCAAGCCATGGAAAGAAACTTTCTGAGGCAGGACTGTTGCCGTCTACTCGGTCAAGCTGTCGCAAAAACACCTATCTACTTCGATGCGCTGCGCTAGCAAGGGAATTTCTGCAGACTCCACGGGGCAATGCCGCAATTGGAGCAGAAGGTCATCTTCCCACAGCATCCAGCAAAAGCCCATCCTTGCGACGTACGGCGCTCTGTACCATTCTAATTGCTCTGCATCTACTTCGAGAAGAGCAGAAGTTGTCGGTGTATGATCGTGAACAGTCACACAGATCATTGGGCCTTCTTGCTCCTGTCCTGGCCCAGATTGGCGGGTGGTTAGGATGGCCTTCGTGGACTTGGGCCGAAGATTCTTATTATGGAATGGAAATAGCTAGCATAAACCGCTGGCAATTTGAATCTACCCGGATTTCCTTGCTGGATGTGCCTTCTGAGCCGTTCGCACCACCTTCCATCTTTGCCTTCCTAGAAAGTGCCTGGCGTGGGCCAACCACTCCTTTCTGGACTCTGCTTAATCTTGTCAATTCCACAGAAAGCCCTTCAGCGAAAGGAAAGCTATGGCGGAAGTGCAACTCTCTGACACCGAGGACTCTGGCTCTTGACGGATTTCTTTCCGAGGTGCACGGCCTTTCAGATCCTCTTAAAATAGTGCAGCTTCTTCATCGTTGGGGCTTCACCCGCAATTTGATCGAGACCTTCCCAGAGGGTGTTAGCGCTCCATTGTACGAGGCTATCCTGCAGTCACAGATGCATGCATCGACTTCTTGGAGCCAGTCTCTGTTAAGACTAATTGATCGAGATGACCTTAGCGTCTCGATGAGCCATTCAAGTGCATCTCGTTGCTCACCGTCACCATCGATGCCCGTGGTGCCCCACGATGCTACGCGCGACTACCACCACATTGGAAACTCTGCTCTGGAAACCGATACAATCAACTTTTTCGAAGCATCTGCTGAAGCTGACCGCTTCTCCATCACCAGGTTGATCTTCCGAGACGACAAGCGCTTCGTCGAGGCCGCACGATTACTTAATCAATCTAAGGCTCCTGCAGCGGAATGTGCACCAGAGCCCGAATGGACCGACTCGGAACTATTAGAAGCGCAGAAGGAGGTGGTACAATTGGTAACTCTGCGAACGCTATCCATCCCTACCGGACGAGCCATGCTGGCCTTCAGTGGCCGTCTTCCGCTTTTGACAGAGAAGCTTCCTATTCCCTCATTTTCGCTGCAGTGTATCATGAAGCCTTCGAATGTCACTATAAGTGCGGATAGAGCTTCTTTCACTGAGGAAAAGGTTTGCTGGGCGTTCTTCCACAATGGTGTTTCCACTGGCCTTGCGATATCGAGGAACTCCAAAGGGATCGATACCTCATGGATCCTGTTCAACAAGCCTCAAGACTTAACTAACCGGCATGCTGGTTTTCTCCTGGGGCTTGGTCTTAACGGGCATTTGAAGTCTCTGGCTAAATGGGTAGCTTTCAAATATTTGACGCCCAAACATACCATGACATCGATCGGTTTACTGCTTGGCCTCTCCGCGTCATATCTGGGAAGTATGGACACTCTGATTACCCGACTGCTTTCTGTACATGTGACGAGAATGCTTCCCACTGGAGCGGCGGAACTCAACCTATCACCGCTCACGCAGACGGCGGGGATAATGGGAATTGGTCTTCTGTACTGCAATTCTCAGCACAGACGAATGAGTGAGGTCATGCTATCCGAGATTGAAAGCGCAGAATCAGAGGAAAGCTCAGCCAGTTATGAGGGCTTACGCGATGAAGGATACCGATTAGCCGCCGGATTGGCCCTTGGGTTTATAAACTTGGGTAAAGGCAAGGACCTGAAAGGCATGCGGGACATGCGTATCGAAGATAGGCTGCTTGGCGTGGCTGTGGGTACTAAGAACGTCGATCTAGCTCATATCCTCGATCGAGCTAGGGCTGGAGCTACTGTTGCTCTTGCGATCATCTTCATGAAGACGAACGACGCCACATTAGCTCAGAAGATTGACATCCCCGATACAACAGTACGCTTTGACTACGTACGACCAGATCTCTTCCTCCTACGCACACTTGCCCGGCATGTCATCATGTGGGACAGCATTCGACCCTCTGACGAATATTTCATTCAAAGTCTCCCAGAAGTGTACCGGCGCCGCTATCGACTAACTGGCGTTCGTCGGCTGAAAAGCAACGACATGCCATTCTTCAATATCCTTGCGGGACTTTGTTTCGCCCTTGGCCTTCGGTACGCGGGCTCTTCCCAACATGAGGTGCGCGATATCTTACTCTGGTATCTGGATCAATTCATTCGGATTTGTCGACTTCCGGCTGCTAACTACGACGGGAAACTCACGCGAAACTCTGTCCGCCACTGTCAAGACATCGTTGCATTGTCCACAGCGGCCGTCATGGCAGGGACGGGAGATCTGGCTCTATTCCGGCGTCTCCGCTCACTCCACGGCCGTGTGGATCCTGATACACCGTACGGCAGTCATATGGCCGCGCACATGGCCATTGGGTTGCTTTTCCTTGGCGGGGGAAGCTACACACTAGGCACATCCGATCTTGCAGTGGCGTCGTTGATCTGCTCACTCTATCCAATCTTCCCGACAACTGTACTGGACAACAACTGCCACCTACAGGCGTTTCGTCACTTGTGGGTTCTCGCCGCGGAACCACGCTGTCTAGTCCCGCGTGACCTAGGGTCCAGGCGACCTGTTTCAATCCCGATTATCCTTACTAGCTCCAACGGCGATAGGTCTATACTTACTGCGCCTTGCCTGTTGCCCGACTTGAGCCTTGTAACAAAAGTTGAGGTACACAGCCCCGACTACTGGCCTTTGACACTGGACCTTGCCTCTAACCCAGAGATACGCGATAAGTTCAGACAAGGGGACCAGTCTGTGTACCTGAGGCGCAAAGTAAATTACAACCCAACGGGGACTTCTGTTTTTGCCTCTACACTGGCAGACCTCAGTAACGGCCAAGACATCCTGCCATCGTCATCCGTGTCAGCCTCAAATCAAGGCAAGGGTCTCCCTGCGGCAGCTCTACCAAGCATCTCGACCCTCCTATCCGCTTCAGCCCGCATCCCCAACCCAAAATCCGCAGCCGAAAGCATCTGGGACTGGCTTTTCCAACTGCAATCCCTGCAGGGCCTCCTAGATGCCCGAGAAAAAGCACTAGTCCTCCCGCCCTCGTTCCCCACGCGACCTCGTCCCTCTCCCTCTTCAGCGCCTTATGACACATCGTGGCTATCTGAGTCCGCTGTGGACAACAAGCTCGTCGCCGAACACACCGTGAAAAGCGCCATGCAGACTGCACGATGTTGCCGTGCACATCCCGCCGAGGTGCGGGATCGACTTTGGCAGCTTCGGCTGCTGTTTAGCTGGATTGATGCTAGTTCCTTGGTACCGGAGGGTGGTGAGAACAGTCTGGAGAGATATAGGTCAAAACCGTCCAACGGCCTTTGGCTAAGGCGGGATTATATTGAGAAGGCGAAGTGGCAGATTTGGGGGATTCAGGCGGGTGATCTTACATCGGTCCCGAAGTAGAAGTGCTTGGAAGGCAGACGGCAAACCGTGCGCATGTACTGTCTATATGAATGAGAAGAGGAGTTCCGGGTATGGCTGGGCAGTTGTTAGTTCTATGGGTTGTTATTACAAGCGTGCTGCTCTTAGCGGATTAGGCAAAACAATATTGTATGTCCAATATGTCACTGGAAGACTTGAGGCTTGTAGAGACCGGTTACTCTTTGGATTCCACCGGCGCTGAGTGGGTATGTTGATAAGGTAACCCGTCTTACTGCCGTCTGTATACCTAGTCATAGGAGCTGACACAGCAGAATAGGCTGCCAAGACCGGCGAGTCGGGAAAGGAGTCTATGGAGCTGGAGAGATTCGCCAGGCTTCAGCGTTCCCCGTCTACGCAAACATCATTCATCTCTTTCTATATCTGTACACTATTCAACCTCTCGCGGGGGAATTTTTTTTTTTATTTGCTTATTTGCTTTCCTAGCGCCAAATTTTGCTGCCGCTCAATCACTCCTTATCGCCCCCGCCTCCAACTTACTTGTCCGCATTCGGTCACTCCGACTACCGCAGCGCTCTGCCGTTGTCTGTCCCTAAAGCTCAAGGGTTGCAGCTCTCAAAATGAGTCGGTACGTGCTCCATGAGCTGGCAGCTGAGTGGACGGGATGACCAGGAATTGAAAACTGACAGGTTTTCCCGCAGCACGGAGGCTGATCTGGCCATAAACATTCGCAAGGCGACGAATATTGGTATGTTGCGCAGCTTCTGCTACTTCCAACCCCTGACATCTGAACGTTGCGTGACTGACTGGGTCATAAATACTACAGATGAAACAGCTCCTAAACGTACCAAGCAGATCTCCCCTTTTGAATCTCCGTCGAACCCCATCGCTGCTCCGGTTTCGCGAACCTCGTCCGCTGATATGTGCTCTTAGGGAAACATGTGCGGAGCTGCATTGTGTATACATGGGATCACAAATCGTCTACGGCCTTCTGGGCCGGTATGAAGGTGTACGTTTAGCTCTTAATACTTCGTTGTTGCCTTATCTGGGTACTGATTGGTCGTCATATGCGATTAGCCAACCGGTGCTGGCCGACGAAGTCCAAACCTTCAAAGCCCTTATCACGATACATAAGGTTTTACAGGAGGGACATCCGGTAGTCATTCGCGAGGCGCAACAGCATGTCAATTGGATTGATAGCCTAATGAGGGGTGTTGGAGGAGAAGGCATTCGAGGTGCGCAAGTGTCCCCATCGGTAGCGATATACGCTTCTTTGGCTACCCTTTGACTAATGATATGTAGGCTATGGTCCCCTAATTAGAGAATATGTCTTTTACTTGGAGTCCAAGTTGACCTTCCACCGCAACCACCCCGAATTTAATGGTATGAACACGTTGGCCGGCATCTCGCGCTGTGCTTGCTGAATTTGCGATAGGTTTATTTGAGTACGAAGAATATATCAGTCTAAAGACGATCAATGATCCGAATGAAGGGTGAGAGCACCTTTATAGCCTCGTCCCCTATTTTTTCTACTAACGGCAAGTCAGATATGAAACCATTACAGATCTCATGGGTCTGCAGGATCGAATTGACGCTTTCCAGAAATTGATATTCTCGCATTTTCAATCCGGCACTCACAATGAATGCAGAATTTCTGCGTTGGTCCCCCTTGTGCAAGAGAGCTATGGGATCTACAAGTTCATCACTAGCATGTTGAGGGCAATGCATACCGGTAGGTACCCTTTTTGGCTTCCATTTCATTACCTTCGCTAATATTGGGGCCCATTAGCGACTGGTGATGCTGATGCACTTTCCCCACTTCATGGTCGCTACGATGCGCAGCACTACCGACTAGTCAGATTCTATTACGAATGCTCGAACCTACGTTATCTAACCAGCCTTATTACCATTCCCAAACTTCCGCAAGATCCGCCGAATCTACTTGGAGAAGAAGAGGAACGGCCAGCTTTGCCAAAGCGACCAACGAAGGAGGTTGAGGCCACGCCTTCTCCTCCGCCTAAACCTGTCGCTGCTGAGCCGGAGCCCATCAATGACTTTTGGAGCACTGAGGCTAGGCGCCAGCAGGAGGAGTTCGAAGCCGAGCAACGTCGTCTTCAGCAGCAATGGGAGGAACAACAACGGCAGCAGCTGCTTGCCCAGCAGCAGGCTCAGAGAGACTTCGAGGAGCAACAACGTCTACAGGCGGAGCAACAACGACTGGCCCAGGAACATCTTATGCGTGAACAGTATCAGAGTCAGACTCAAGGTCGGCTAGCTGAGCTTGAACGCGAGAACCTGAACGCTCGCGCGCAATACGAGAGGGACCAACTGATGCTCCAGCAATACGACCGTCGTGTGAAGGACCTGGAGGAGCAGATGAGCCAGCTGACGTCAAACTTGAATTTGCAGAATGCCTCTAAGGATGATCAGATTAGGGCTCTGCAGGAACAGGTCAACACTTGGAGGAGCAAGTACGAAGCGTTGGCTAAACTGTACTCCCAACTCCGACAGGAGCACCTGGATCTGCTCCAGACGACGAAGAGCCTTAAACTCAAGGCCGCGTCGGCGCAGGAAGCAATCGAACGACGGGAGAAACTTGAGCGCGAATTGAAGACCAAGAATCTCGAGTTGGCCGATATGATTCGGGAGCGAGACCGTGCCCTGCATGATCGTGACCGTCTGACGGGAACAAACAAGGATGAGTTGGAGAAGATCAAGCGGGAACTCCGGTTCGCTCTCGAGCGTGCAGAAAACGCCGAGCGCCAGAAAGGCACCGAAATTTCGTCTTTGCTCTCAAAGTACAACAGGGAAATGGCTGATCTGGAAGAGACATTAAGGGTAGGTCACCTAAGTTGTTCTTATCTGGTTGTTCTTATCTGAAGAGGCTATTAACGGCTATTTAGAACAAAACGCGCGCCTTGGAGGAGTACAGCGCAAACAACGAAATGCGCAATGGGGACCATGATATTGCCCTCCGAGAAAAGGACGAAGAAATTGAAGTGTATAAATCTGGCATGGAACAGGCTTTGATGGAACTCGAGGAGCTTAGACTGGTGCGTTTGGCTCTTGGAACTGAGAGTGCTTGTCGAGATAACACTAACCTACATGTTAGAGTCAAGGTGATGCCGACCATGCGCTGGATACCCAGATTGATCACGTACTGCATGGCACCGTTTCAAAGATCAACGATATTATTGATTCTGTGCTCCAAACAGGTGTGCAGCGTGTCGATGACGCACTCTATGAGCTGGACTCCAGTATGCAAGCTGGTAACCAGAACGCATCTCCACCTTACGTACTCTCGCAGATTGAGAAAGCGTCTGCATCCGCAACAGAGTTCTCCACGGCTTTCAACAACTTCATTAGCGACGGGCCTAACAGCCCACATGCTGAAATTATCCGAACAGTGTCCACTTTCTCCGGGGCTATCGCCGATGTCCTTAGCAATACCAAGGGTCTGACTCGCTTTGCAAATGATGACAGGAGCTCTGATCAACTGATCAACGCGGCTCGTAAGTCCGCTCAGGGCACTGTTCGTTTCTTCCGAGGACTCCAGTCATTCCGTCTCGAAGGCTTGGAAGCCATGCAAAAGGCTGACGTGGTCATAAACAACAATTCGGAAGTGCAAAAGGAATTGCAGGCTCTGTCGAAGCTGGTGGACGTCTTTGCTCCCAAGAGCAGCAGATTGAAGACCAACGGCGACCTGGGCGACTTGGTTGACCAAGAACTCACTAAGGCTGCGGACGCCATCGACGCTGCGGTTCAACGACTCGCGAAACTGAAGAACAAGCCTCGTGATGGCTTCTCCACATACGAGCTCAAAATAAATGACGCGATTTTGGAGGCTGCGATTGCGGTGACCAATGCAATCGCCGAGCTCATTAAAGCTGCTACCGAGTCCCAGCAGGAGATCGTCCGCGAAGGCCGCGGTAGCTCTTCGAAAACGGCCTTCTACAAGAAGAACAATCGGTGGACTGAGGGTCTTATCTCGGCTGCTAAAGCAGTTGCCTCCTCTACTAACACTCTTATTGAGACTGCAGATGGTGTGATTTCCGGCCGCAACTCACCCGAACAGCTGATCGTAGCCAGTAATGATGTTGCCGCTAGCACCGCCCAGTTGGTGGCCGCTAGTCGCGTCAAGGCCACTTTTATGAGCAAGACGCAGGATCGGTTGGAGACTGCCAGCAAAGCTGTCGGTGCAGCGTGCAGAGCTTTGGTGCGACAGGTGCAGGACATCATTGCCGAGAGAAACCGCGATGAGAATGATACAGTGGACTATTCAAAACTCAGCTCGCACGAGTTCAAGGTTCAGGAGATGGAGCAACAGGTATTTGTTTATTTTATTTTATTTTTATTTTTTTACTTTTTTCCCTTTCCGTCCTCCCTCTCCGGGAGGCATGGTTGGTACTTTACAGTATAGACGAAGAGCACTAATACACTCCAGGTCGAAATTCTTCAACTCGAGAATGCCCTTGCTCGCGCCAGGACACGTTTGGGAGAGATGCGCAAGATTTCATACCAGGAGGATTAATCTGGCTATCCATGCGGTCGAATGTTCCGCGCCTTGGTGGCGGAAAGAATACATCCACAAGTCTCTTGCATTTTCAGCTCTAGTAGTCGCACCGTTCTTTTCTTTTTATTTTTCCTGGGTTTTCTGCTCATGGTGTTCGCACCGGTCTGTTTTCCATACTCTCGCTTCGCTTGACCTTTTCTTTTGCCTTATCTGTCTCTTCGAATTTTCAGTCGCTGATATTTCCTTATGTCAATATTGGATACACCAATCTCGTACTAAATACGTAGGAATCAATCATCTTTTATTGGTACGAATCCCAACTTGCTTTTCTTTTTCAGACCATAAGTCGGTTTCGGGACGGCCCCGAACACCCAGGCTGAGCTTATGCCTATACCATCAGATGCTCCTTGTCCAAGACTCTTCTCAGATGGATGTTGTCATCCACGGTGGAAATACTATCTAACCACTGTATCGACCAGCCCTGGAGTGCTTACCAGCCTGCTAGTTTAGGTATCAAATGTCCATATAATCAGCCAACCATGCCGCAACATTCCTAGCCAGGGTAGTGGAATTGGGTCGGGTTAGTCCATCCATGGGGATGGATCCATCCATAGATGGATAGCATGACTTCGTCCCGAATTCGGAATGTAACTAGAGTAGGTACCCGTGGCCCGACACGACTAGTATGTATGTAGGTACTGTAGTAATGAGAGGAGTAAAGAATAATACCTGCTGTCAACGATAAAAAGAAGTAGTAGTGGTGATAAATAAAATCGATCAAATGAGGCTAAAAGAAAGTCTGCGATCCCTAAAGCAATGCGGATAGGAGAAAGAACCTGAAACAACTACTCACCGCTCAACATTGGAAAGCTGCTGGAGATCACACAACGGCAAGTGCGACAGTGCCAGGCCGTGGCTGCCAGATCGCGTGGGGTCCCCTTAGGTACTTAACTACTGTAGGTTAGTAGGTATGTAGTATATCATGGATCCATTTATTATTAAACTTAGGTGAGGTTAGGTAGAGTCCATAGACTCCAGGGTCCAGATTGGGAAGAGTACGTAGGAACCTTGGAAGTTAACAGACACCGCGTGTGGAAACCACGGGGCTGTTTGCATTCATGAATAAATCTTACTCCAGTACCGGTACTAGAATTACTATTGGCGCCCCAATGCTATCTCAGGCTTATTATCGGACCGAAGCTAAGATCGGAGAAAGGAGCAAGATAGTGAGGTGACTTTTCTTCTGGTGAACGACGAACTCATGTATTTACTATGACATAGCATTACCAGGCAGAGTGAGGAATTAAGGGGTTCTTTCATGGCGTTTACATGTTGATCGGAATTGGCTGGTTCGTGAAATCTTTAGAGCTCTGAGAGCAGAGCAATCAGGATAGAGGTATCCATCATCCCTGCATTAACCGCGGAGTGACCAATGTGAGTTTCTTTGTTCTCGTGTGATTTTAACTATGCACGTAGGTAGGTAAGATAGGTCTACCAACGTGACTCGTGGGAATAGATATGATTGGCCCTGCCCTGAGAAAGTGAACCTTTCCTTCAGGTTGCCAGGTTACCTCCTAGGTACCTAGGTATGCCTCCCTCTCTGCCTTCGATCCTCCAGGTCCCGTCTCCGAGTGCGGGGGGAATGGCGCGTATGGATGTAGGGTGTCTGCCAGTCTGGAGATGTAGGCCAGATATCTGTAGCTATAGCAGCGCTGTAGCTGGTTTTTCAAGTAAGTGGTGCATTTTCGGTCTGCATCCGGCTCCTCACTTGATTCGGCCGGCTCATTCTAACTTCTGGCCCATGTTTTTGTCTCAACAAGTGCGTTCCTGCTATGCTAGTTTCCGGCTGGAGACATCTATGCTCGCTTCATCCTAAGTTATTTTCATGGGAAGGTTAGCTAACATGTTTGAAATTGACTATTTATTGAGCGTGAGAAAAGATGTGAGGGACGGAGCTTCAAGAGACTGAGACTGAGAGAGATGGGGCTCATTGAAATGGTTTCTCAGAACAGTCGTTGTTTACTCTCCTTCAATGACTGAGGGCCTCGGGGGGTTCCAAGGTTGATTATCCTTCTGTTTCCTTGTGGAGGGGAAAGGGCGAATACTATAGGTACCTTCTACTTGATATGCTATACCGAGAAAGTATTTTGAGGCGTGAGCGACTACTCTGAACTGAGAGTGGACATCCTCATTGATTAGATGCAGAAAAATAAAAGAAAAGAGAAATGAAAATTAAAAGGGAGAGAGAGAGGAAAGTTGCAATGTCTTGGTTATCATTCAGTCCTTGGGTTTCATGTCCCGACTGTTGTAAAGTCGAGTAGGTAAGGTATTACTAGCGCATAGGTACCACATCTCCACTCACTGCATTGGCCCATACCACATTACTTACTCAGACTATTATCAACACGCAATGCAGCAATGGCTATGGCTCTCTCTGTAGTTTTCTGTTCCTTCGCAAGCTTCTTTTGCCGCTAGACTGGACACTATCTGAAGTTTTTCAGTCGCGATTTCGAGGCCTCCTTTCGTTGAATGCCGCTTTACTCGAAATGACACAGCCTGCACGGAAGTTCAAGGATTGTTTGTTTTGCGTTGATGAATCTATTGCAAGGTAATACATACCACATTATCTTTGCACACAAATTCCGTAAGGGTGATGGTCCAGGCGATCTCCAGTGTTCCCACTCCGGAGTACTAAAGTACCAACGATAATAGGAGCGGGAACTAGACGAAAGATTTATTCCAGTGTAATTCTAGTCCTTTCGCTTCATATCCATGAAATAGCAGCAGTACATAAGCAGCCCTCCAGATCCCTGAAAACTATGCATCCCATCTCTAAAATCTCGGAACGGCAGTGGCGCTTGATAAAATGGTAGAGGTGGACACAATAGGTTCGGAGGATGTTTTAAGTCTGTAGGGAATGAAAGAAAAGAAAAGAAAAGATGATAGTTCTAGCTAGATAATGAAATAGTAAACAGACTAAGAACAGTATGAGTGTAGATATGGGGGAAAGATATAAGCAATATCGCCATTCTGCTTTACATATGGTATTCGTTCCCTGCAAACTTGCAACAGTAGTAGCAGATTCTCTAGTTGGCTCATTGTTCTCACTGTCCAGGCGAGACTCAAATCCTTTAGGATGGACAGCCGAGCTCTTTGAAGGCATTGGCAGGTGCAGCTTGAACGAGGTTAAGGTGAGCAATATTAGTGATATGCATATAGCATGGACAGGTCAAAGCTGACAAAAGAGTGAAGGCTGAGATATGCATCCTCTTGTCACATATCCTGGGAGATTCTCAGTCAAAACTTGTGTATGCTGTATTCTGGGGGTGGAGGGTATACTCACAGTGCAGCCGGTCCAGCAAGGAAATGCAGTCTATCATCGCACGGTAAGCTGCGCGGTTAGCGGCTAGCCAATTCCCTGTTGAAAGATTAGATATAGTAATGCTTTTTCCATCAGGTGAACGTACAGAATCGATGCGCGTCTTCCGGTACACAATTGGTCAGGCGGAGCACAATGCCTTTTTCAGCGTCATTCAGGTTTGGGCGGTGTTCCATCGCTTCATAGCAGAGTCTCTGGGAATTGACACGGTATTCTTCACCACGGGGATCCTGTCTCAGGAAGCTGACCTTTTCGGCCACAGCTTTGCTAGTGTAATCAGTATACCGAACACAGTCGCTTGTGAGGGGACTTACGTCATGTAATACTGATTGAGTCCAGCCCTGAAAATGTAGTGGTAGCCATACTGCTGAGTGTATCTGGCAAGCTCCTCGTTTGCGATTCTTTCCATCCTAATGAGCGTGCGATGCAGATCAAAGATCTTGGCTCCCGGAAGTCGATTCTGAATTGCCGGATCAAGGAGGCTGACTAGCTCAATTGGATGGCCTTCAAAGTCGGCAGCAGTTGGGCTAACATGATAGTCGTTCACAACTGCCTGCAGGGTAGGCCCGTGACGACGAACGGGAGGCTGAGCATTGCCATCAAGCCCCCTAATTCTGTGCGATGGATGAAGCAGATTTCCTCCATTGAAAAGAGCAGAAACCTGAGCCATAAGTCGGTAGCTGTTGTTATGGGTGGCGAACGAAGCGGAGATGTAAGCTGCCTGCTCTCTCAGCTCCAAAGGAAGGCCAGCATTCCGAACAGTCGAATCAAGGAGCATGAAAACGGTGCGAGTAAACGGGTCCATCATTAATAACTTGGGATTGTGGAGCGAGATAATCCTTTGATCAATATAGTGTAGCTTCTCTTGGTTCCTCTGAAAGGGATGGGATGGAGTGAGATGGATAAGGAAGAAAGAATTGAGAATTCATGGAGGGAGAGGACATAGTATTTAAGAACATTCTCTGTTCTTCTTTTTTTGATAATAATTATCACAGTTCCTATTGAGAAACCTTGGAAATTTCTATTGAGTGCCTGTTTGGGATGGATCTACTGTGTTGAGTGAAGGTCTGAGTGAATTTGACTTCATAGGCTATTCACACAGAGGCTAACAAAGAAAATGTGCCAGCCTCTAAAGTCTGCTTGAAACACAACCTCATCCGCCATGTCTAGCCGAGTCTTTCATCTCTCCTCATACTTGAATTCGTGGTGTCCCAGACACAGTCTTTGAGAACCCTTCCACCTAACTTTCTCCCTGTAACTTGTGAAACGATCTGCTCAAGCCCAACTAGACATGGTTTCCAGAGCTTTGGTTCTCTAGGAGAAACAGAAATATCAAGATGGCATCCTTATCTATTGCCATGAAATCAACAACACAATATGCTGATAATCTCACGGAGTTACTTTGGAAAGATGCTTTGCGCCATCTCGGCTCGACGGATAATGAAGTCCTCCTTCCAACAAACGTGGTCGACATGATCGGTCAAAAGAATGTTGACAAGATAAAGTCTCGTCTTTGGTAAGATCAGTTAGTTTATCATTCAAAAGCCTGTTCTTACGAGTCACCATAGTGCTCTCATAGGCGCTCCAGTCGTGTCCTTCGTGGATGAATCAATCAATGCGCTTCGAATTCTCCGCACGCCGGCCTATACTGGGACAGCAATTTCAGTTGCCTCTCATAATAGAATGGCTGGATGCGGATCTGACGAAGCCTCTATCAAGTCACGACAGGTGTCCATGAAAGCAGCAAAGATCCCCCGGCCTCCTAATGCCTTTATTCTCTATAGACAGCACCACCATCCCAGAGTGAAAGAGACATATCCAGACTTGACGAACAATCAGATCTGTAAGTATGCCGTTAGGTTCTATTATGCTAGACTGACAAATGATGTAGCCGTTCTACTAGGGAAGCAATGGAAAGCGGAATCTGAGGACGTCAAACTACACTTCAAAAACTTAGCAGAGGAATTCAAAAAGAAGCATGCCGAAGATTACCCTGACTACCAATACACTCCACGAAAGCCGTCCGAGAAAAAGCGCCGGGCAACTTCCCGCCAGTCTCCCAAGTCCTCGAAGCGGTCCATACCAGCCGAATTCCCGCCTCCGATGGCCGTTTCGTCACTCAACTCCTGCACCGTTCCTATGCGCTCTGACACGAATGACGCCGACGTTACTGTTGAAGATTACATGGAACCCCTGAACGGTCTAAACATTATGTTTGACCCAAATGGCTTGGCCACGGAGCATACAAGTTTTGACACGAATGCATTTGACGCTCTATTTCAGCAGGTCCAGGGCGACTATGGTAGGGCTTCCCTACTCCCGCAGCTGGATATCGCCGAGCAATCTATTGGAGATCCATTTGGGTTTTCAGACTTCACGGCCGATTGTTTCTGACGCGACGTAATTTGTCCTGTTCGCTTTATCTATGGCTTATGCTTACCGCTGCACCCCATGCTCGATGTTCCACATATGTTCCTTGTCATGTATCAGCTCTTCAGAACTTCACATGGGGCTTCGTCGGTACCGCCGTACATGGCGGCCGTCGAAAATTATCACGCCGTTCGTTCCCAGCAGCGACAACATGAGTTTGCGAGTCGACTTCATGCATTCGATGAGAATCAGGCCTTGCCGGGCCTTTAATATTAAACCACTCCCAAAGGATCGCTGAAGGAGGCCGGGAGAACACGTCGCTTCTTTAGAAGCAGTGCATCGTTCATACAGCCGAATTGCAAGGGTGAGCTGGATTTCTTCCGTATTGCTTTGCCAGTATTAGGATTGACTCTCTGGCAGTTTCGCGGAACCCCAGAAAAGCTACTACTCACCTCTGATAGTTTCATTCCGAAACCCCTAGTGCCTTTCTTGAGCATGCAGTCTTCACCATGGAAGCGCGGAACAGCGCTGGCGGGGTGGTTACTGATACTTTCCTTGAGGTCCATTGTGATAATTTGGCGAAAACGGGTAATCATGCCGGCTGTGGTTTGCACTGGAAGTCTAACTGTCTTTTCTCAGCGTATGGGTGCAATTCATGGATCGCGTTTCATAATAACAAATAGACATACCCGACCGATTCTCCACCTACCTAGTCCTACACTCCTGGTCTGCAGTTGAGAAGTATAAGTAGTAGGTTTGCCTTCATGGTTCTAGAGTGCGTACGGACAAGCTAATGCAGCAGCGATGGTACTGAGAGAAAAGTAGATAGACGGTTCGTATTCGTAAGGCTAAAAAAAGAAAAAAAGGAATCAAAACATAGAACAGCTGGGATTCGCATGTGGTCACCCACCATACTACTAACCAGCCGGCGTGTGGCTTAAGTACGGCTGAGCGGACGGGAAGCCCTGTTCTCCACACCCTGTGGTCGTATGTAATTGTTGGGTTTCAATAATGTATTATCATCAACGGCAAGTCTTCTATAATGCAACAAAAGCTCTCGCTCCTACCATCACCACTGCTTGCTCTACCTCTACCTTTTGGCAAGATCTCCTGTACGCTCTTCTGCTAGCCATTTCTCTACCGCATCCACTTCAACACCGCCACAAACCAAAGCTGTATACAGTTGTGTATTTGAACCCTTTTTGCCGCGCGTGGATGACGCGCTGCTCCTTCTGACGCCTCCTTCCATTATTGTTAAGAGGGGCCGCATATACCAAAATACAAAGTGCCTCAGCATAAGCAATGCACACTACGCAGTTGCAATGAGCCGTTATCTCACACCGTCAAAGATCGCATTGCTCTGCCTTGTCCACATCTATACTGAAGGGGTTGTCCCGAACTCTTCCGCTATCAACGTCCTCTCGTTCGCGGTTGCTTATCTGAGGCCCGTAGGTTCGGGGGGCACCCCTTCTTCCCCAGAGGATTGGACGAGGCAACACTCGGTCTCAGTTGAAGATCTTGAAGCCTCGTTAACAAGCCATCCTTCGTCTATACCTGGCCGTTCCGTGTGGGATTTGTTCCTTAGGAAGTTATGGGCCATCGACTCCTGCGACGCCTTAGAGGTATTTTTCGCAGAGGTATCCTCAGTTCTTGCGAAGACCCGTGATGAGCAGATCAGGGAGAGGGATGCTGGTCTTGCTCCGGAAACTGGCTGCACGCGTCTTTCCAGGTGCTCACCCTTGGGCGCGTTTGTTAGGAGAGCTCAATTGGAATTCACCCGGCTACAGTTTCACGACTCGGTAAAACTATGGAAGGATTTTGTCAAATACCGTCTGCCGACGTACTGGACATGGGCCCGCAGAAATCCTTCTGAAGATCAAGCTCTGGTGGATATCAACCTCCTGGAACTCGGTCTTGACACAACCAGTCACCTCGCCCAGGTGGCATACGGGAATATCGAAGGCAATGATGAAGACGAACAGTATCTCAGCACGAAGGAGGTTGAGCGACTTCTGGAATTTCAGATAAGCGAACTACAAAGTATGGCAAACCATTCCCATAGGCCCCGGTTCAGCTCTAATAAGTGCAGGGTTCGGTGGAAGAGTCCCAGAAACAATGAAAGCGCAGCTAGAGCGCATAATTGCATCTGGCGTGACTTTACCCAATTTGATACACTACCTGAGGTACGTGTGATTGTTGAGGAACTCGAATTCTCATATGTACTAAGTTGACTGGCCAACCCCAGATTTCTCGACTCTTGGAGGACAGGAGACTACCCGTCGTCGTTCGACAATCTCCATCGCTACTTTGACTACACAATGCATGGCCGTGACAAGGACTCTTATCAATATGCCCTTCTCAATCTAGCCATACTGCAAGCAGATTTTGGGTGTTACGGAGAGGCTGTATCTGCAATGCGGGAAGCCGTCTCAATTGCCAGAGAGTCCCACGACATGCACTGTCTGAACTTCTGCATGAGCTGGCTATACCATTTTGGAAAGGCTTTCCCTGAGCTTATAAAAGATGTCCAAAACACCGGCATGCTAGGTAACGAGAAGGAAGGGCTCGCTTTTCTCAAGGCGAAAGCGAAGGAGTCCGAAATGTGGAGCTTATTGAGCACGACACTTTTAAGTGAGGCGAAACTTGAACTGCAAAATGTAGGGATTTCCCTCGTTATATACAGAATGTTTCTGATATATTCAGGGGGAGAGTCTAGCGTCATCGATTGAAAATATCGTCCGAGCATCTCACCTCAACGTCACGAAGAACCTGTTGAACTCCACAGGCCCACAACTTCTACTCCAGACTGCATTATACTCTCGGATAGGTACTATTCATTTTCCCGAAAGACACTATTTCTGCTGACTTTGTGCCCCTTCAGGGATCACGCACCTCGCCTGGTTGAGCAGTGAAGTATTTCGGCATTGTTACCGCAGCAGTACGCCTTTTGAAGACTATTTGAAGAGCACATTCCGAAGTTGCCAACTAGTAAGCTTCCTCCGGTATCTATTTTGCAGGCATACGCAGTAACAATTTCAAAGCTAGCGCAACAAGGGCGTTATAGCGAGGTCTCTGCTCACATGAATCAGATGAGCCCAGAGAGGCTGTTGTCTTTGAAAACGAACCAATACTGGGCCTTTTTCTCAGGAGTTCTCCAACTTAAGCGTAAAATCTATAAGTAAGTCGGTTTCGATTGCCCGAGAGACTCCCAAATCTAAGAGCAATTAGCGACGATCTAGTAGCAGCGAGCCACCTGCTGTCCCAACTCCAAGCAATCGAACTACCAGACAGCGATCTGTCCTTCTTATTATCCTTCCTCTCCATCGAGCTCCACATCCGCAAGGCCAATTACGCAGACGCTCTAACGCAAATCGAAAAAGCCGCGCAATCAATCCACCAAGACAATTTTGACATCCAGCTACAAGTCAAACTCCTCTGCCTAAAAGTCCGCATCCTCGAGAAAACAGGTCAACCGCAACGAGGCTTCTCTCTCGCAATGAGAGCCGCAAGCATCGCCCACCGTGCCCGCCTGCTCCCGGGCCTCTGGGAAGCCATCTGCGTCCTCGGCAGCGTCTTGTTAAGCCTCAAGGAATTCGACGCCGTATCAGAACTGGTGGAGAGCATCATGCCTCAGATTCTCGAGTCCAGCGACTGCGACCTTGCGGCGTGTGCTTACTCGCTCCTCGTGGATGCGAACATGGGTATTGCCGGTAAGCTCTGGAGCGAGGGGCGAGACAATGGTCCTGCAAAGAAGGAATATATGAATCGGGCGCTGGGATACCTTGACTGTGCTTACGATCAGTATGAGGAGATTGAGGATATTAGGGGACAGTGCGAGATGATGGCGAAGAAGGCTACTATTATGCATCTTACGGGAGATTCGGTTCTTGCGAATGATTATGCGGCAAAGTATTTGGATCTTAAGAAGAGGAGGAGCTCCGAGATTTGATCATGTGAGAGAGGATTATAGGGTAGGTGAGGACGGAGTGTATATATTACGCGGTATGGCTATTTTATCACGACAATAGAAAAGTCTGAATTGAAATAAAAGTCTGCGCAGAGGTAAATTTCCGGACGGCCATCGATGTTGTAAATGCCATGAACATGAGTCTTTCCGACGAGTGTGAAGATACTTAATACCTTGCACCACATAAACCTGGGGGATATAAACTGATTGACTTCGCCGTACATGTCCGGCAACATAACCATACTTTTTGTCCGGTTATGGCGTTGGTAACTTTGGCTATACTCCAGCTGACGAGGCGCCTAAGAGGTAGGAACTTCGCTCGTCGCGGCCCCAGTGCATAGAATTGGGGAATATTCAACTGAGACAGGTCCATATAATCTACGCCTGTCCCGAGCCGAAGGCTTCGACTGATACAGCCCCAGCTAACATGGTGAGGTTAATCAACCCGGCAGGCGGACATGAAGCTGTGACGATTCGTCCTTTGGCGTGTACCACTCGCGAAGTACTATATCATGGAAGGAGCGCACAGACAGACTTCGGAGTAGTGCGAATATCCTTATCCATGCGAAGACACACTAGGTATGTACCTTAAGGGATGGGTCACCACTCCGTCCTCAAATATACAGGGCTTGTGGCTCGCAATACGACGATCCCCCTCACATCGTCGAAGAGTCCCAGTCACTCGCCCAGATAAAAGTAGGACATCGCCAACTAGTCCCCTTTTCCTTATTCCCGCTGGGGCCCAAAGGACGGGGACAGATCCAGAAAGACCGGCCGAAGTTGGCGCCTGGCTTCTTGGTTTTCAGGCTGATACATTGTTCATTGTGGCCTTCGCATTTGGGAGGTGGTTTTTTGGTGAATAGCTTGGACCAATCTTCTTTGCTGGCGATGGGATCGATGAAGTTTGTTTCTTCTTTTGACGGCGTCGTGGCCAATGTGTTGGGTTCTCCGGCTTCTTGTGCGGTTTCTGTGTCTGGCGTACGTGCTTCTTGCGCGTTGGTGGATTTGGGGGGATCGATAGTAAACGCTTGTGTGGCAGGCGTCTCGGGCGCTGATTCGCCATTTTCCGGTACCTTGGGTGAATCTGGATTACTTTTGGGTTTGAAGAACCCCTTCAGACTACTCTGGCCAGCCGTAGGAGTTGATGACTGACTACTCGTGGATTTCGCACGCTTCGTGGGAAGATTCTCGCCTCTGGTCGGTCGTTTGCGAATGATTTGCTTTGGTCTGGAACTTTCAGGAGATGCTGTTGAAGAGTCTGCATTAGTCCCTGTTAGTGGACTTTGTGAACCTCTCGTGATCGCCTCTACCTCCTCGCCGGAAAGGGTTGTGGTTGACTTTTGAAGAGAAGGTGGTTTTGGCTTCTGAGAGGCTTCGCTCGGCTTGCGCATAAACATGTCTTTGATGCTTCTTCGCTTATCAAATTCTGGTATCAACCGCCCCGATGTTGGCAAGAGGAACTTGGAAGTGTACTCCTGTTGACGCTCGCCGTTTTGAAAAACACCCGGGGGATTCATAATATCGTAGATATGAGTTTGCCTGTCATTGATGGTTACGTTGTCCTTGAACACCGCATAAACAGGGCAATGGTCCGAACCCTTCATTCATGTTGTCAGTAAAGTTAGCATGGAGGTTATTCTATCAACATACCATAAGTCCTTCCTGGATATTGGAGTCGCAGAACCAATCTTGCATATCCAAGCTGCAAAGGACGTAGTCTATCCTGGAACCATAGTTCCCGGGTCGAGCATTGATCCTCTGCTCCCAGCACGTATACATGCCTCTACGATCAGGGTGGAACGACCTGCATATATCGAAAAGAATCGGTTGTTCTCTTCCTTCGTCTCTATCGCCAACTACCTTCCCATCGGACAGCAAGTGGTTGAATAGACGTCGTGCCGGCGCAGACACAAAGTCGTCTTCTGTCAAAGCACCTTTCCTGATATTTTCTGTCGCATGAGCTGCATCGATCTCGCCTCGTGAAATATTCAAATCACCAGTGACAAACACTCTTTTCCCCATGGCAACTAGATTCCGGATGCGGGCATCCATCAGATCTAGAAAACTATGGCGAAAAGAGTCCCGAGTCTCATCTCGATTGGCAGGGCAATAGAGGCCCATTAGGACAAAGGCAGGGAACTCCAGAAGTACACAGCGACCTTCAGAATCGAGAGACTCTGCGTCTAATTCGAGTTGCGATAACTGGTCGATTGTAGGGTAGCCACCAATCTGCTGGTCTTCAGGTAAATCCCTGAATGACACCGGGGAGTTCGGCGGGCAGAGGGTTCCGGTCAACCCTTCCTCAGCGCGAATGGGAGCGCAGGTTGCATTCCGAGTGTATATCACAACCCCGGAGTATCCTGGTGAGATTAGCCGCGCAAGCATTAAATTGGTACGCTAAGTCCAACCCTTTTTGACTCTGGGGAGACTGAAATAGCAATCCCACCCGGATACAAGGACCATGTCATCTCTGAGGTCCTTCCGCTGGATTTTGGTCTCTTGGAAGACGACAATGTCGGCCTCCAAGATGTCAAACATGGACTGTTTTGTACGGGTTAGCCGCATTTGTAACAAAGAATGAGACATTGTCACCTCAAAGGTCCGCTTGCTTCTCCATGGCTCATATGAAAATGGGTTCCTGGATGTCATCAGAGCCAGTTAAAAACATAAGACTCTCAGCTTGTTCTACGGACCTAATGCCATTTACTGCATGAGAGTCAAGAGTTAGTATATTATTTTGGCTGCATCTGGGGGTATAGAGTCGCCCTCTATAGCTTACCATTCCATGTCGTGATGCGAAATCCCATTCCGGCTGCTACGAGACTTGGCCGTGCATATTCCCCGTAGAAGTAGAAAGCGGTCCAGGGAGGTACGAAGTCGGTGACTCTGGATAAATGCGCAAAGCATACACAACAGAACGAACAGGGATAGCTCAGCTGGGATGGTTCACGTGACTGGAGCTGCCGTGACATCACGCGAATTCTGCTGACATAAGGGAGCACTGGTTGTGGCCGGAGAGTCGGAGACGAACGAATCACGGGAAGCGCTAAGCGGCTTTTGTCTACCCACCCGACAGCACCGACGTCGTCTGATATTCCCACCTCCGAAGATCGAGATACAGCTGTGAGCCATTCGCTCGTCATTCCACAATCATGCTTTCCCAGCGCAGTATGCTTCGTCTCGCCCAGCGTTCCGCTCCGGTTCGCAATGCTGTTCAGCGTCGCTTCAACAGCGCCCAGTCCAAGTATCCCTGGATCGTCGACAACGAGTTCAACCGTGAGAGAGCTAATGTCAAGCACCACGCTGCCTCCACCAGTGGTACGTTTGCCTCCCCAGAACAATTGCGGCCTCATGAAGGAATTGCAACACTGGAATTTGGATGATTCTGACCCAATGCTCGATCTAGATCTTTGGCGCAAGCTCTCCATCTTGTACGTGGTGCAATCTGTTTTTCGGGCCCCTTCAGTCGACTGTTATACTCACACTAGCCTAGCGGTGTCATTCCCGTCCTGATCGGTGGTGGCTTAAACGCCTACAACCTCTGGAATGAGCACTGGGAGCACTGGGAGCACATGCCCCCGCTTGAGGAGCGCACTGAGTACCCTTACCAGAACATCCGCTCCAAGAACTTCCCTTGGGGTGACGGTGACAAGGTTAGTTTGTAAATTACTCGAAGTCTTTCATACTCACGGATCATTGACTGACGTATCATTGTAGACTATCTTGTAAGTTCTTCGAACGCAGCCGACATGTGATTTCGACCCGAATTGCAACATCACTTGGAACATTTCTCGCAGTTAGATACTAACAGCTTGCAGCTGGAACTCCAGTGTCAACTACCACAACAAGGACAAGGCTAACTAGATGGCCCTCTGATGGTCAGGACTGCGCCGAATTCTGAAGAGCGAAGGACATGTACATTTATCCAGGAAGGAAGGAAAGTCCAGAAAATAGAATCAGAAGTCTCGGTTGACGAAGCGTCCACCTTTCGCCATGCTTCTTTGAGTTTCTTTTGTACGCCACATATTGATTTTGCAGCCGCTCTTCATTATGTATATGAATTGGTTTACATGCGCTCTTAGCGCTTCGTCCTTGCAATTTGTTTTAGCTTCCTTTCTGGAACCGAATTGCAAAATACCTTACTACCTGAAAGAAATCAGGCTTTGGACTGATTACTTGATGCGCTTGACCTTTTAGCGCCTCGAGCCACCAAGTAGGTGTTCAGGTGGATCAGATGAACTCTGAGGCTATGACGAGCACATAGCAGAGCAGCGGCGACAATAGGCCTATGTACAAAGTTGCGGCGCTTCAAGAAGCCAATCGAGCATTACACTACTCTCAATGGCCACCATCCCGGCGAGAGCCCGTAACAGTAATTATATCCGAAGGTCACAAGCATACATCATTCCGAATCCAAACCGTGCTAGCGTACTACAGTAGTAGCCTTAAGATAAAGTGACGGGGCGGAAACTTGGATTGTCGGCCCTAAATCGGGTCCCGACCGGGGAGTCGGAGCGTCCGAACCACCGACAAAAGAGGTTCTCCCGTGCCCGGATGCGGATCTAATGTACACCTGCAGAGTCAGACTTTTGCCTTTCCTGTTTCCTTGGATAGAATAATAGGCTGGATGCCTTCAAGGACGATGTCACTGGACACTTGTGGAGTCATACTGAGGTCCAGAGTACCCAGTGAGGGAAAGTATAAATTCGGGTAGCCAGAAGGAACATTCACATATATATATCCCGGATTTCTATTTCACTGTCTACTCAACAAAGTCAACCTTACTATCCTAGAATTCTGATTCAAATTCGCCTTTTCTACTTTATCATATGTAACGCTAGTCAACGAGAATGAGCTGCCCCGACGTCCTCATCATTGGTGCTGGGCCTTCTGGGCTCGTCACGGCCTTATGGCTAGCCAAACAAGGCATCTCTATCCGGATCATCGACAAAGCGAAACCTGACATATCGACCTCCCGCGCGCTGGCTATCCAGGCGCGGACCCTGGAGCTATACCGCCAGCTGGATATTGACGAAGAAGTTATCTCGAGTGGACATAAAGTCGAAGCGACCAATATCTGGTCCGAGGGCGATCACAAGGCCCGAATCCCTATCGGCGATTTCGGGTTGGGCCTAACGCCATATCCCTTCATTCACATACTTTCTCAGGACCGGCACGAGAGGCTACTTGAGAGACGGCTAAACGCCCTTGGTGTGCAGGTAGAAAGAGACCGGGAGCTGATAGACTTTACGGAGAATGATTTGAACATCACGGCTCAGCTGAGGATTACGGGTGTGGAACGCAAACTTCCCAGTGACGATGGCGACGATGAAACCGAAAACTGCACAGCAGCATTTATCATTGGCTGCGATGGAGCCCATTCGACCGTCCGCCGTGTCAGCGGGATCGATTATGAAGGAGGCACTTACTCCCATACCTTCTTCGTCGTCGATATAGAGGGAAGTGGGCCGACAATCAATGGGGAAGCCCATGTTACCTTCAACAACTCCGAATTTATGTTGTTATTCCCATATGACAAAAATCACCGAGCGCGCATTGCTGGAGCTATTGATGATACATTAGCTGGAAAAGGGACCAAAATCACATTTGATGACATTGCTCCCCATATGGTCCCAACACTCAACCTCCATATAGACAAGGTAAATTGGTTTTCCACTTACCGCAGTCACCATCGCGTAGCAGCAGCCTTTCGCAAGGGCAGAGCGTTCTTGGTGGGCGATGCTGCGCATATTCATAGCCCTGTTGGCGGACAAGGAATGAACACTGGTATTGGAGACGCGGTCAACCTTGCCTGGAAATTATCGGCCGTTGTTAAAGGACAAGCCGGTTTATCTTTGCTCGACAGCTATGAAACAGAGCGGCATGCATTTGCAATGCAACTGGTTAACACAACAGACAAAATGTTCAATGGCGCTATTTCTCAGAGGTACATCGCGCGGACCGTGCGAACATGCTTTGTACCCTATGTGGCGCCCTTGCTAGCCAAAGTCAACTATGTCAGACACACTCTGTTTCGGAAGATCTCGCAGATCATGATCGATTATCGAAACAGTACCTTGTCAACTGGTACTGCGGGCAGGATCCACGGCGGAGAACGAATGCCGTGGGCACCTGTGGGTGAAGTTGACAACTTCGAGAGTCTCGAGTCGATCACTTGGCAAGTCCATGTTTACGGTAAGGCCAAGAAGGAACTGATGGAATGGTGCCAGGCAAAGAATATCCCTTTGCATGCATTTCCCTGGGATGGGAAGTATCAGGCCGTCGGACTGCAAGCTGATGCAGCGTACCTGCTCCGGCCGGATACTTATATTGCTGTTGCAGAGCCATCGGGTTGTCCTCTGAGGTTTGATCAGTATTTCGAAGACATTGGACTTCAATTCGCTTGAGCTCTCTTGTCTTCTGTTGGTTTTCCCTCCTGTTCTTCAGCTCTCCACTCTGGCGTTTTGGACGGGCAGCTATGAACGACGATCTTAGAGAGTCTCCTGACATTCTGCCATAATTGCAACAGTAATTTCAGTATAGGGGTTCATTCTCAGAGCCATATTTCAGCTCGGAGCACAGTTATAAAATCAAGTCTGGTGGAGAGAGTAAGGTAGTTGCAGAAGATAGGAGTCGGCCCAAAGTGAAGCACGTGCTTGGCGTGGCATCGTATTATTGCAGCCTCACCAGCTTCCAGGCACCGACCAGCATTAATTATTGTGAGGCCAAATAATGTGAAAACACAGGCTATCAGGCTGTCCAGTGCTCTTATTTATTGCGATCTCAGATGCATGTATATAATGCATGCAAGTCCTACATTTATGGGCTTTCTTTTCTGATTTTCTCCGCCATCCGGCATGTTTTGCGCTATCCTAAGCTCCGTCGCGTCCTTCAGATCGCCTTGATTACGTTCTTGCTCTGGAGTACAGCAGACGTCATTCTCGTCCATCGACATTACAACACAGAGCAAGCCCACATAGACTACAAACCTCCTGAACGACAGCGAATATTCATCGCCAGTGCTTTCTGGAATAACGAGCAGATACTCTCCAGGCAATGGAACGAAGCAGTCGTCGACCTAGCCAATGTTTTTGGGTCAGATAATATATTCGTCAGTGTCTATGAAGACGGAAGCAGTGAAGAGACAAAAGCATCCCTGCGCAATCTCGAGAAGGCATTGGACAAGAATGGGGTGCAGAGGAGTATCACAATCTCCGATTCACCTATTCCAGCCGGCATTGATACCCACCTGAGCAAGAAAGAGCTGAAAAGTATCTCCCATATATCTGGGTTACGCAACAAGCCTCTCAAGCCATTATATGACCTTCGAGATGCTGGGACCATGTTCGACCGGGTCCTGTTTCTCAGTGATGCTGTATTCACGGTGGGTAGTGCTTGCTCCGCGGGCTTTCTCGAACTTGCTAATGACCATGCGCAATCAGAGCCAGGACGTACTTTCTCTTTTGGACACCAATTATGGTACATATGCGGCGGCTTGCTCTTTTGACATATTGACTGCTTCATCCCACGACACATTCGCTCTCCGTGACTCTGATGGACATGAGCGGCTCATGCAGAAGTGGCCTTTCTTCCGGTCCTCCAGATCAAGGGAAGCCATGAAGTTAATGTTGCCAGTCCCGGTAAGGAGTTGCTGGGATAGCATGGGTATGTAAAAGACCTACTGCCGCAAATAGTTGGGCTACGGTGTAATAGCAGGACGCTGACCCCCCCCGGTGCCTTAGTTTTTATGCGTGCCGATTCGTTTTATGGGAACCCGCCGCTTAAATTTCGAGAAGTGCCTGATAGCCTTGCATCTGCCCGTGTTTCAGGCTCCGAATGCTGTTTGATTCATGCGGATAATTTTCACTCTCGACGGAAGGGTGTTTACCTCAACCCCTTTGTTCGGGTGGGACGTAATACTGCTACTACAGACTCAGAGACGCAATCTTCTCACCAGTGGCTCTCTTCTTGGGAGATTCTCACATCCTTATGGGAGAACCGGCTTCGCCGCTGGTTCACTTTCCCATCTCTGGAGAGATGGTCTTTAAATAGAAGGTATGCCGCATGGAAGGCCCAGGACGAGAACAATAAGGAGCAGGGCGACTTTTGTCTCATCGATGAGCTGTGGCCGGTGACGACTTGATGCAGTTCCAAAAGTAGGTTGGAGGATTCAACGATCGCAGCCGCGAATTCGGGTCTGGATATATATCTACCTTCAATAAAGGGGGGGGGGCTTAGCCGCCACTTTATGCAAGTGATCACTGGCAATGACCGCAACAGCACAGTTGGCTACTTGGTTCGACTTGGCAGCTCCTCAACTTAAACAGCATATCTACTGCATAATTTTGCCTGGATACTACTGTGACAGTCCCAGAAATGCGTACTAAATCCTCATTTGGCAGTATCCGTATCAGTTAAAAGGCTAGCCAGCTTCCTCTGCTAATGATGGACTGTGCGGCTGATTGAAATCGTGTTCTCCTTTGCCCTTTCCCACAGTGTAAACCTGGTTAGATTCTTCCCAGCCAGGCGGTCTTGTCCCCAAGCCTGGCCGTTGTGCTGGGTATGCGTCCTGATACAATGGCTTCATTGTCGATATATTGGAAGAGAGGCTGCACACATTACCACTAATAGACAAATAGACTCTCAGGGCTCTACAATTCTCTGATCATGCCTAGGTAGTATATATACCCATAGTTCGGAGGGGAGAGCGATGACTCAGGCAGACCAGCCCGATACCGCGGGGAATCCCTCAACCCCGCCAAAAATTTCCATAGACCTGTCTGTGACTCGAACATTCTTCACAACTCTTCCAACTCTTAGCAGGTCCTCAAAAATGACCGAGACTGTCACAACAACCGATCTCCAGGGCGCTCTTCCCCTCATTGCGCGGGGCAAAGTCCGAGACCTGTATGAAGTCGACGACAAGACCCTCCTCTTCATCGCGACCGACCGCATCTCCGCCTACGATGTTATCATGGAGAATGTATTACCAACCCCTCACCCTACCAACGCACCGCATTGTACTAATTGGAGGATAAAACAAACAAACAGGGAATCCCCCAAAAAGGCGTCCTCCTGACCCTCTGCACGCAAAAATGGTTCCAGATCCTCCAAGCCGCTATCCCGTCGCTCCGAACACACTTCATAACCCTCGACCTCCCCCCACAGATCCCCGCCTCCTTGCGGCCCGTCCTCCAGAACCGGAGCATGCAGGTCCGCAAGCTGCGAATCCTTCCAATTGAGGCAATTGTCCGCGGATACATCACCGGCTCCGCATGGAACGAGTACAGGAAGTCCGGCACCGTCCATGGCATTCCAGTGAAGGAGGGCTTGAGAGAGAGCGAGGCCTTCCCTGACGGACCGCTTTACACGCCCAGCACGAAGGCCGAACAGGGGGAGCATGATGAGAATATCCATCCGGACAAAGGTAAGGTCTCACCCGCCTCGTTTCGAAGCTTGCGACGTGGGAGCAGAGCTTCCGGGGCTTGCTTGCTAACGCGTTTCATTCTCTGAATCTTGTTTAGCCGCCGAAATCATCGGCGAACCTTACGCTTCAACGATCGCCTCGCTGGCTGTGCAGCTGTACAAAGCCGCGCACGAATATGCGCTTACGCGAGGGGTCATTATCGCCGACACGAAGTTCGAGTTCGGCGTTGACGAGGAGACGAACGAGGTTGTTCTTGCGGATGAGGTGCTCACGCCGGACTCGTCGCGGTTTTGGCCGAAGGATTCATATGAGGTTGGTCGTGGGCAGCAAAGCTTTGACAAGCAGTTCTTGCGCGATTGGTTGGTTAAGGAGGGGTTGAAAGGGAAACCCGGGGTTCGGATGACGGAGGAGATTGCGCAGAAGACGAGCGAGAAGTATAAGGAGGCTTGGGAGAGGATTACTGGGGGAAACTAATTTGAGGAAAATAAATATGAGGCTACCCAAGGGTGGGCGGAGACGACGGCTATGGATGCTGCCAGATAATCTTTTGATATTTAGGTCATGGCAAATTAGAAGAAAAAAAAAAAGAAAAAAAAGAAAAATGTACTGTACATTTTAGCTGTGCGCCTGGACATGCTTAATCCCATTCATCACGCAGTCCCTTCAATCCCTTCGCCTTGGGCTCTTTCTTTCCAGCTTCTTTAGCTCGAGCCGTGTTCTCAAGAGCCTGCGCCGACCAGCCCGTCCTCACCCCCTCATCAACAGGCAAAGCATCCGCGCCGCAAATTCGCCGCTCCTCTTCAATCTCGCTTTCGCTCATCCCATTCGTAGCCCAGATCCGGTGGATGCGCAGATCATACGGCCCCTCAACCCGATCTGTCAGACCGATTCCAACACTTTTCACTCGCTGCCGCATAATCGACGTCTGCGGTTCCACGACCATCCCAAAATTCGTACGGATAAACGAGTTGAAAGGCAACAGAATCGTCTCCCACCCCGTCGACCCAGACGTCGTGGCCGATGACGTTGCGGAAGAAATGACTGTAGACGGAGGGACATCGGAGAGGGAAGGCGGCACGCCGTTGGGATATTTCTCCTTGGCTATCTCCGGCGACTCTGCGGCCTCAGGAGTGAAGTATGGTGAGCTGGCGTCCGGGTTGGAGGAAGAGGAGGTAGAGGGAGAAGGCCGCACAGCGTGGTGGCGCGTGTATAGTCGATGCTGGTGGATATCCGTCTCGACGATGGAATCCGTCTGGATGTTAACGGTGTATCGTCTTCCGTCGGATTTGACTCGCAGCGCTAGGTACGTGTACGGGTCTAGGTCCCAGTATAGGCGGCCGAAGAGCCACATCCCACGGTCTTTGTTGCGGAAAGCAGCGTATCCTGTAAATGATGAAGAGTCTCTGTTACTTTCCCCGAGCTTCTGGTAGGTGTTCGAGTAACGCACGCCGGGTACGTACCTGTCCTCTCTACCCTCCAGTTATTAGGGAGCTTAGTTGAGATAGTCCCGTGGAATCTTGCATGGGCGGGTGTATTCGTTGATGGGTCCGCGGGTATGTAGTCTAGGTTTGCGGTGCTGAAGCCTCCGACAGCTCGGTCGGCCATGGTTTTGCAGCCGGCAACGGTCGCCTCATCTTCAAAGTCTTGGAGATAATATGGCTTGGTAGGTGTGTGAAGTGCCTCAGTGTTCCAAGCTATGTCCGGTCAGTTTCTCAGTCCATGCGGGAAAGTTTCGCGATAGACTAACGTACCGATTCTTGATAGTCGTCCGAGCTCCTCCGCGCTCCGCTTGAAGAAACCGGCGGGCTTAGCGGATAAGCATCTCGCTGTGGGAAACATTTCGAGTTACTTATGTGATAGAAGAAGGCAATCCAAATAGCTGTGGTAGGTACTGGTGGCCGAGGCGAAATGACGTGAGACCTCACCGCTTTCATGCGAGCAGGCGGCAGTATATTCACCTTTGAGTTTCTCAAGCCTGATGAAACCTTGTTTTGCTAAGATGGAATAAGTGTACTGTAATGACATGCCATGTCACAGGTCAAAATGCGAATCATATATAAGCCCAATGGGCCGCCCACCAAAGTATAGACGCCGGATTCTATATGTACAGTGTCAAAATGCCATCCCGGTGTGGAACCATAACGAGCCAGCAAAGAAGAGAATAAGTGAATAAACAACAGTCGGGGCATGACGGAACAGTACATAACAAGATGTGTTTTACGATCTGTATGGTATCATAAAAACATGAAGAGAGATTGCGAGATAGAAGACCAAGGAGATGGGATGCAGGATGCAGAATATATGCAAATGCATTTATCAGACAAGAAGCAAAAACGATAACTCGAACCATCTAGGCTCGAGAGTGGGCAAAGATAAACTAAGCCCGGGCATGTCTAGTGTCGAAGAGCTTCAGGCTCACTGCAGTGTCATTCGCACCGATAATCGGAGCCGCATCTTCCAGAAGCTCCCAAGGACGTACTGAATACGGCCCCATAATACGCCCGCGATGCTGAACGCGAAGACGGTCGGCAGGAGAGCTTACGCTTTCGGATAGCGCAGGTACAAGACTGTTGAAAGTACCCATGGGTTGAGTTTGATTCGAAGGCCCGCCTGGATTATTCCCCGAGGGGGTTGGAGTTGGAGTAGAGCCGCCAGCAGCAGGTGAAGGAACAGAGGCAGGTAGTTGAGGGTTAAGTATGACATCCGTGATAGGACCAATGAGGTAAAAAAATCGGCGATCGTTCTGTAATTGAAGAAACGGCGGACACTTCTCTTTAAGGAAGCGCGCGCATTGGTGTCGCGCTTCGTCCGGGAAAGCATCGATGAGAGAAGCCGCAACATCTAAAGCATGGGTCTGTAGCAATACCCCGGGACATGGCCTGAAGTTTTGGGAATCGACGGAGTGAGGGAAGTAGTTGGCGGTTGGAAAGAGGCGGAGGATATTATCCGGTAAACGTGCTAGTGAGATACAGACAATGGATACCAATAACCGTGTTTGTTCCTGTAGGCCGGTTTTGGGCCCTAGGGATGCGGGCACAGTAAATGCAGCACGATGAAGAACGGCCAATCTGAGCAAGGCGGAAAACCAAAAGGCGAGGGAGCGCTCGAAGTTGGACCGAGACACTACAACTGGACCAGAGCTCAGCACGACGCGGTTCCCAGAGACGCTGTTCGAATTTGACTGCATGACGATGAGCTTTTGAAGCAGGATATCGAACCTCTCTACGAGAAGAGGCGCCACAGAATGAAACCCGGATTCGGGAATGCTATAGGCGAGTTTCTCGATAATCGTCAAATAAAGCTTGGCGCTTTCAATTGAGCCTGGGTTCGACAAGGTGGGCACTGGGGAGTCACCCGGCGATTCTTCAAACAAGGGGACGGAGAAGAAACTGCGCTCTGCGCGTTCACGGACCTACAAAATATTAGCGGACAACTACGCACTCAGACATCGAAGTAGCTTACTTGTCTGACTGCGTCTTGGTTCATCAAGTTCACGAGACCGATCCAGTGGGATCTTTCGGAGCGAGAGTCTGACACCGCAGCCTTGAACATCACGTCAATGATGTTATTCCTGACCTCGTTGCCCGCCTCCGTATTGAATAGAAGTTGAAGTTTCAGCTGGCAGAATGGAAGCGAAAAGTCGTTGTTCATAAGAATGACCTTCTCGGCCTGTAAGCTCGGCTCCAATTCTAAATCAGGTTTAGTTGAAGACACCCAGGCAGTACTGCTCTCTTGAAACACACCATCTTCGGAATTGAAACCCAGAAGTGAATCGACAGCTTTTTCTAAGAGGGTCGTGAAGGATGTGTGGCCGTTCACCTTCTTCGTGCAGTAGTCAACCACGACGCTGGAAGTCTGTACGAGCGCTGTATGTAGCAAGGCTTTCGCGCCATCTGCCAGGTCGCCGCGTCTTGCGCCCCGATCTGTCTCTTCATTGCGAGTGTGGACCAGTGGAAGCGCGTCGTTGATGATTTCCAGAGCTTCCATGGGGTACTTGAGTAAAAACTCTTGCTGTGCTAGACGGAAGCGATAAGCAACCTACTCACAGTCGTTAGCAGCTAAAAACTCCAGTAACGATGACAATGAACACACCAGGTCGGGAGTGACATCTCGTTGCGGAACGAGAAGTTCGACAAGATCCAGTCGCAAGCTGTCCAAATTGGGAATCAATTGGTTCACTTTGTCGGGAGCGAGAAGCTTCTTTACCAAGAGCACAAAGCTGTAGATGGTAACGCACCCAACTCCGATGAGAGGGGGCAGGATGTGAGACATCGTAGGATGGGAGGAAGATTTCAAAAGCCCACAGACGTACCGAACCAGCATGACATCGAACTGCTTAGGACCGTAGGGCCGCAAATAAGCTAGGTATCTGCAAGCATCATTTGCCGACAGCTTTCCGGTTCCGTTATCATTTCCCAGAAACTTGGTTAGGGAACTGAAGATGGTGCACATTGTAGACTCATCGATGCCATTCCCTGACGACAGAAGCTGGTCTAATTTGTCCTGAAAGGAAGCATCGACATCCGCAAGACCCCCTGGTATATGGTCTGAAAGTGGTGAAGGCGCTGCTAAGGCTGACTTGCTTTCAACCCTAGCAAGGTCTTGGCGAAGAAATCCAACGGTGCTGGACTCCTCTGGAATACGCAGCCCAAGTTCGATCAACGAGAAAATGAGATCTAAACTTAGGGTGCTCGATCTCTTCAAGCGTGCATATGACCCGATCAGTGCTCTAAACAGATCCGAAGTTGCACCAATAACACACAGGGAATCGAAATGATAGCTAATAGTGTCAGCAGCGGAAGCAAGGACTATGGCGTCGTCACACTCTGTGGCTTGCTTGATCACGTCTGCAAGAATGGAAAGATCTCCGAAATCCTCCAGCACTTCTCGAACTGCGTAAAACTCCTCCGGTGTTAAGGCGGAGACTTTGGAGTCGACCGAGAAGGAACCTCCGATAATTTTTCTGGCAACATTAGTAGAGGCACGTTGCTCGACAGTGCAAAGATCTTACCGAGCAGTATCCTTGAGATGCTTAGCCACCCCCTGACGAACCCACATACTGATCTCGGATTTTACAGCCCAGGTTGGTTTTGGTTGCAGCCAATTGGAATGCAGGGTCTTGCCAGACTGGCCCGGAAAGATTTTCGGTAGCCGTTGGCTAATAGATGATTTCATGCCTTCGATTTCGGAATTCTCCCCCGAAATTGATATCCCGGCCCGAGCCAAAAGTGTGTGACGTAGATTGCGGATGTGTTCCGGCAAACGGCTCATGGGAAGTTGGGTGAGGAGACAAACGACACTAGAAGCGGCCTATCATGCATGAGCACTCTCACTTCTGAAGAAAACAAGGGGATATGTACCATTTCACTATTCGCACTGGCGTTCTCCATAACTCCTTTAGCCATGAGCCATTGTAAATACCGGCTGATAGAGAAAGTTTGAGACCTGACAAGTTCGGAAATTATATGGTATACATTGTCCATGTTGAGTTGAGAGGTCCCGTGGTCAGTGTTCAGGAATGAAATGATATGGGAGTCAGTATCAACGCCTGATGCTTTCCACCTCCGTATGAGACGGGCCGCTGTGTACACGCGGCGAAGTCCAAAACGGAATGGTGTGGCAGACCACTCCAGAAGTTTCGTAACCAAGGCCGCTCTGTCTTCAAGTGCATCGAGGCATAATGTAGAGGTGGAAGAAATATCATGCGATGATTGTATGGAGTCGAACAGTTGGATTACTCGTTGCTGGGGGGATTGCTGCGTAGATTCGGGTCGATTTCTGGGCAATTGTACTCGCGAATTGCGTTCCGCAAGACACTCAAAAGTTGTCTTATCCGGATTTTTCGTTACATCCAGACATGAGCGAATGAGATCTTTATATGCCCCCCAAGACTGTGGAAGTATTGCTGACGAAGTATGTTCGAGGACCAGCTTCCTGATACAGTATGACAGTCGGTCCGTTAGCGGTTGAAGCAATGTGGGTTGTGCTAGTTCCGCTATCTGCGCTGTTGTTAATTTGGATATCGGTTTTGTTTCTGATCTGCTTTTACTTACATGGCGCAACTTGTCAAGCAGCACCTCGGCAAGTCGCCGTCCACGCTGTCTAAACCGTAAAATACTCTCCCAATATATACCTAGCATTAGAAGCCAAACGGGAAGCAGGTTGAGTGACGCGCCCTCAAAGGAGGATAGAAACCAGTTGAGATATTGCTCATGGTCGAGTAGGCGCTCAAAGAATAGACGAGCGGTTAGACTGACACTACAAGTTGTTAGGGATCACTCAGGAGGATGAGACGTCGGGAAACGCACGCGTATGTCATCTTCGGCTTCCACTCTTCAGACCCGCAGGCCCCTATTACTCCTTCGAGGAACTGCTGCACGCCGCTCGTCCATTCACGAACCCATTTGGCTTCAAGGCCCATGGCGAGTGGTCCACTTGTACCTTTTCTCTTGAACGCTCGAATTTCGTTTGCGCCAACACATTTTGCAAGCCAAACGGCCCGACTGACAGGGATCCATTTGCTTAGGCACTGATCTAGTAGCGCCTTGCCTCTGATACCATGGGGTATCGTGCGGCTTAACCTGCGTAGGGGCACAGACGGATTGGCAAGGTCACGAAGCCAAGCTTCACGCTTATTGTCCGTCAGGGTGACGCGAGGCGGCGGCTTGAAGCTTGATGGGGCAGTGACGATGTTGTGATTTTGTCTCTTCTCAAGCGCCGCCATGAAAACCGACGAAAGCATCTGTAAACCGGAACGGTGCTTCAATTGCGCATAGAGTGATGGGCGTGCCGTGTTGGACTCGTTTTGTGACACTTGTGTCCGGTCATAATGTCCTTGCTTCACCGTATGGTCGTTTAATATATCCTCTGGGTGGTTTCCTGTCCATGGGGAGAAGTCCGCGACTCCTGGTTGTGTTTGATACACTGATTAGCGGGGCGACTCTGAAGTACCGTTGAAAGGAAGCTACCCACTGTCTCCTTTGAGGACCGGTGCATCGGAAGGTACCACAACGCGAAAAGGAGTCGTTTCCACTTTCTTGACAGAAGGGGGATCTTGTAATTTGGCCGCATCATCACTCGACTGTTCCGGCGGGGCGCATTTCCAGGGCAGGTGAGGAAACGAAGGTGGCATCCTACCCTGGGGTGTCGATACTGCATCTTCCTCCGCCGCCTCTCCGCCGCTAGAAGCTTCTGATACCAGAGATTGGAAGGACCATACAGGGCGACCACGCCAAGAGAGCGCGAAAGACTTCGAGTTTGCTACTCCCGGGGTATTCCTTGGTTCTGCGCTCGTTGCTGGCGCCGGGCTCGCGTCATTGAAATTTCCCGCAGATACATCCAGCTTCAGTCGTTTCGCCGGAGGTGCCCTCTCCTCCGGATCACCAGCGCCTGATGTGAGATCGATAACCGCCGGCTGGCCGCCATGCGATGGCAGGATGGGCGTAGGGTACCGAGAATCGGGCGAATTCGAGACCTGAGAAGCGTCCGCACGTCCGGGGCCATTATCGAATGTACGCAGGGGATGGCCCCAGGATTGCGCGCCGGCTGAAGAGTGAGGTATCATGTCAACTTCATGGTGTGTAGTCACGCAACGAGAGGTTGGTCATTGGAACAATTCGTTCGGAAGGTCGGATCGACGAGAGATAAGGATAGCTGTAAGAATAAAAGGAGAAGCTGCCTCAAGAAGTGTAAAGATATGGCTTTCTACATCTCCTGAGCGGCATCGATACTTATCCGAATTCGTGGTTCGAGAATCAGGGCCGGTTTAGAGGATTTAGAAACGGTAAATAAGAGCCGCGGCACGGAGAGTGGCTGACGGAAAACTGCAGTGAAGGAGTTCCACCGCGGCAGCACGGTACTGCTGGAAGGAAAAGGTGATTAGAAGTGAAGATGCAGAAGCAATCCGGGAGGAGACAGACATGGTCAAAGCAAAGGCCGAAGACGGAGAGCGAGATACCGTTCGAGGAATCCCGGATAACGTAAGGAGGAACAAGCAGGATGGATCACGGATGGTCAGATACCTACGGATGGATGCCCGTTAGTACTATTTACTCTTGCGAAGGGGGCCGAAAGCAAAATTACCGATATTGTTACTAGATCTTGTAATATTTCTTTTACCAAATTGCTACTTATTACTAGTACTAGTAGTAGGCGACTATTGCAGGCTGTGTAAACTCGCATACCATTTACATGATAGGGTAGCTTACAGCTGTCTACACGACAGCAGACTGCAGTAGGTACTGTACTTTTGCTGACAAGTGAGACTATCTCCCTAAACTTAAGACCCTCTGGGCCTCTTGAAATTGGGGATTCATCCCTACCTGACACTTGCCTCTGCTACCTATTTGTACACCATGCATGCAGTAGCACGGAACATTATTTTCTGGGCAGTCTTTCGTCCTACGTGGACCTGTCTGTCGCCTTGTCTATCTGGAGTCCTGGACTGGAAGAGATCACAGGCCCTCAGATAAAGAGACATTGCTCCGCAGACTTGGTATCAGGTATCTATCTACTACTAGTACTAGGTATACTAGGGTTACTATATCGAGTCTACTATTTACTAGTAGAAGTATTGGCAACTGCGATACTAGGGACTCCGTCCGAGTCGGATACCCGGCAACCCATTCCATTCCGGGGTTTGCCATAGGATCTGTCGCTTGTGCGGAACTCCGCTGGTTGCGAGATTTGGTGATTTGACTGGGACATGGAGCATGTCGATCAGACGACTGGAAGATACCTAGTATCTCCCTAGACTCGGTGCTTTCCGATTGTTTGTTTCGGCGAAAGCATGTGTGGGCTGAATGATAAGGAGATTGCAGGTGGATAAATCTCGTCCAAAGGGTAGGTATCTCTATTCCACACTGGGTTACCACCGCAATAATAACATCTTTCTCTCCTCGACACTTGAAGGAGCCCGCCGAGCAGACGGGAACGACTGAAGGGTGTGGCATGACACAGTATGATGAGGGGTTTGCCTTCGACCCGCTCAGCAACAATAATGTTGATGAACGATAAATAATTATCTTGTAAGGTTGTTATTTTAGCCGGACTTCAATTTAAAAAATCTAAGATCATGCTATGTATTGGTCTGTAATCCGGAAAGGGATTAAATCGCCTTATCATCCACCTCACCTGCAAGAAGGCTCGAGAGTCAGCCCAGAGACAGCATGTATAAATGAAGGTTGGGCGGAAAGCGCGAGTGTTACGGATAGCAAGCCCTGATACATATCAACTAATTACCCAACAGATCGACCATCGTGCATGAAACAGGTCATGGCTGCAGACTGCAGTGCTACAATACATCCACCCGTGGACTGGCGTCAAGGTTTACTCCTGAGAGGCAGCGCGTCGGGCAAATTGAACCAAAGGTTGAACTAGCTGAGGTCGGCGAGTCAGCTTCTGGTGGTCAGAAGGCATAAGGTATATGATACGCACTAGTAACTCCGGCGTTCCGCACAGCAACTTGAACCCAGTCGGTTGCTCAAGCCATTGCCATGTTTTTCGACGGTTGATTTGCCACACGGCTGTTACAATATTCAACGTCTACTCTACTACTCTTCTGCCGTGCGCTTTTTGACTGCCCGAGGAACATGAAGTTGAAGCTGGCCCTTTAACAAGGCAAACGGATCCCATTCCGTTGCCCAAGGAAAGGATGCCAATGGGAGATGTAGACACACAGCAAGTCCGTAATCTTTTCCCTTCCCCTTCGGAACAGCCTGGAAGTTAAAGATAATATGTAATATCATAGCGTCAAGACAAATGGTATAAAGATCCTCACCATAATAAAATGCTGGCCTTAATTTGATTATTTGAACGACGACAGATCGAAAATGGAAGCATGCGAGAGCCCCTGATAACGATAACGGAGTTGTGAATTTGGACTGGCCGCCGCCCCAGACCGGTCATCTGGCCGCTTTTGGCTTGGCGGCCACTATCGCCGAATGCCAGCATCGCCTCTGATCCGGGGATCTCAACCAGGAGGTAGTCTACGGAGTGCACACGATATCGGCTTCCTAATTGAACACTCAAGATGACGTCCCAAAAAGATATGCGGAGACTTGATCTCGGTCTGTTGCGCGCGCTATCCTCGACTTCGCCTGAACCCAGCAATCATAATCGCTAACGGTCGATAATTCATTAGCCATCCCCTATGTCGAGCCCCCGAAGGACAAGAACGATGCGGACGTGACGGGTACGGATTTGACACTGCGGATCGGAAGGATAATTCGGGGTCAGAGCTGATTGTCTGGACTAGGTGCCATGTCTAGCACAATGCCGATGGCTGCGGTGGGTTGCGCTCACACTTTACACTATCCGGTGGTTTACTGACCATCGCGTAGATGTTCACACGCAACAGGTGAGCTAGATATATTGAGATATACCCAGGCTAGTCGCTTCATCGAGGACACTGTTTATCTAACAGGCTCCGCTCTTTAGGATGATCGGATGGTATGTTATTCTCCGCTGAGCAATGCATGCTGCTGACTAGTACTAGGGTTGCTTTCGTCTTCTCGCTACAGACCTGGCTCGGTGAAACACCTGAGCAGAAGAAAAACGCTACTACGCCAGCATACATGTCCGTTGGAATGTCCTGTACGTTACTTCTGCCATTCCCATGTTGAGGGACGATTTAGACTGACTTCTGAAATCGATATAGTGATGGCTTTGGCCGTTGTATGTGTCCGATCCAGGCGCGTCCACTCAGAGAACATGAGAGATCTTAACATGTGCATTGCAGACTTATCTCCCGATATTCCTTCCCCCACAAGCTGCGCAAGGCGGTGCTGTTGCGACGCCATCGCCGTCTCCTTCCCCATGAAGACGTTACGATTCTCAGTCCTTCAAAAAGCTCATATGACTTCGATAATTCGGACTTCGATGTTTCCAGTTTTGAGCATGGTTCCTGATGAAAGCTGGAAAACAGAGGATGTATAGATTTGAACTGTAATATTGCAAGAAGTGACATTCGCGGGTGTATGGAATATTCGTCTTAATAGTGCATTGATATCCGGTCATGTTCGTCTCAAGATTAATCATATTATTATTCAGTTATGATATTAACTCAAACCTGGGGCGCAGTACCAAGTCGCCACTGCTTGCCACTACAGCCACGACACCCACGTAAATTTTGTTCAGCATTGGATATTCGGTGTGGGCTGAATAGGAGATATCCGCGTAGCACACCTAGGCTAGATTCAAGCCCGCCCAGTGCCAAAAGAAACAGGCAAACCAATGCGAATCCAAAGATACTGAAGAGCGGTGGCCATGCTGCTTAGTCAGTCACTCGTATACCGCCTTCCCCCACAGGACCACTAGATCGCAGCCGCGCCCCTCAAAAGGATCTTCCTTTCCTTTCCCAAGTCTTCTTTCCACATCATCATTCTCAACTGAACCTCAACGCTTCATACACAAACACACAGCGAACACTTCCACAGAGACTCAGTTCTCCCTTCCAGTTAACTTACAAGAAACCGCTTTTAAGGGCCGTTTACGACAAAAGGCCGAGTTTATGTCCATCGAAAACCTCAAGACCTTCGGTAAGGCATTGCCACCGTCCCCTGAAGTCCCTCTCCATCGATTCGCGATGTCCTCTCACCGCACTACCTGTATTTTGAAATAGTGCTATATCGCACAAATATTGAAGAGTCACTGGTCTTGCGAGCGGACTTAGCAATGCATATCTTATTGATGCGACCCGCCTGAGCCTTTTGGCGGGGTAGAGCTTGGTTGTAACTTGGGCTGACACGTGCTCTTGCAGACCCCTTCGCCGAAGCTGACGAAGACACCGGCGAGACTAAGCAGTCTCAAAACTATATCCATATACGGATTCAACGTGCGTCTCATCCCATGCGATCAACATCGCCAGTTGCCATAATGGCGCTGTCGCTCCTTCCCCCCGCGGTACATGACTAACATCACCTCAGAGCGCAATGGTCGAAAGACCTTGACCACGGTCCAGGGTCTCCCTAAGAAATTTGATCAGAAGAAGATTTTGAAAGTTATCAAGAAGAAGTTCGGTATGTTTTCTGTCTCCACGGTCGTGCTTCGGTCTAAGTCTAACATCGCTCTCAGCTTGCAATGGCACCATCGTCGCCGACACCGAGATGGGCGAGGTGATTCAGCTCCAAGGAGATCAGCGTAAGGATGTTCAGGAGTTCTTGACCGACAAGAAAGAGGGCCTTGAGCTTGACCCCAAGACCATCAAGGTCCACGGTTTCTAAGGGAAGCCACACCCCGTTCCGGTCCCTTCTTCCCGGTTCACGCTACCCAGGAATAGCGACCACACGAGTCGTCTTATCTTTACCTACCCCTTCCTTGCGTTAGCCTTAGTCGCGGGCGATGCTGGTTGGTTAGACTATTCCTATACGCAGTATGCTGGACTTGGGCCCTTGTCGAACCGAGGCACTCTAATCAACTCATTCCCGAGGACCGTGAACGGGCGGTTTGGGAGAGTTTTCTCGTATCGAAGTACCTACCAACAGAGAAGGGTTCTTGAGGGGGATTTCGTGACTTCATTATTCTTAGTACTCATACCAGGTAGCTAATACAAGCAAGTCCTGTCTCCATGACATGAGCTTTTACTTCCTTTACAGCGAACCTTCTTGTAAGTGTATGTCGCTCTCCAAGTAATGATCGTCATTCGCCTATAGCACCCCAAATCCCAGTAAATATTATGCGAGTAGGACTTTGTCAATCGGTTTTACGATGGGCCAATACACTGCCACAAAGACGTCACTGACGACGGGCTGATTGCTTTGCTTCTCACACTTCATAGTAACTAGAGAATCCCACTTGCTACCGATGGTCATAAACCCGTCAGCGAAAGGGAAATCAGGAACGTCCGTCTCCGAATGTATCGTTTAATGTTCATCACCCCACCCACCCGGTCGATTTTCGATATTGCGCGGAAATAGATCCAGCTAGGAAACTTCGCAGCACCAATTTCTTTCCCAATCACATCTATATCTGGGGTTAAGTGTATGCGTGGTATTGTATGGCGTATTACATCTTTATACTGCGTCAGCCCAAAGGAAAGGGAATGCATACCAGAGGACTTGCTGAGCTCGCACGGCAGGAGGGAAAGGGTAGGGAGAACGAAAAGCTAAGCACATGAGGATCATGACACCGGATAAGGTGGACAGGAAAGTACTCAAAAAGAAAAAATCATCAAAATTGGGAGAGGAACGGGAATACGGGGGATTGGAGCCCCAACAACCGAAACGCCGAATCAGTTATTTATATTATATAAATCAGGAGGACGGTAAAAGTTCTGGAGATAGTGAAGCGATTCCGCTTCACAGGATCATGCACTTCTTGCTCCTTTGCTTCGTGGCAGGGCGGGGGTTCAAGACGGCACTGAATATGATCATTAGCCCCATAAGCTCAAAATCTATAGCCGATTGCAGCTCACCGGATAGCCTCATCAAATACGCTCTTGAGATTGCGTTGTGTCAGGGCAGAGCACTCGAGGTACTTGTGTGCCCGGATCTCCTTCGCTACCGCCAGCGCTTGCTCGTACGAAACGGGCTCTTGCTTCCTCATACGGAGACTCTCGAGCTGAGCGGGGTCGTCTCGCAAATCAAGTTTGGTGCCAACTAGAATGATGGGAACATTGGGGGCGTGGTGTTCAATCTCCGGATACCACTGCATGCATGTCAGCGATCCGGCGCCCACGTCGAAAGAATTAATCTGCCGGAGGGCATAAATTCCACAGGCGTAGGGCCAGGTACCTTGGATTTAACGTTGTCGAACGACGCAGGGCTGACAATCGAGAAGCAAATAAGAAACACATCGGTTTGCGGATAGGACAATGGGCGAAGTCGGTCGTAATCTTCCTGTCCAGCAGTATCCCAAAGTCCTAAGCTAATCGGCTTGCCGTCTACCATGACACTGGCAGTATAGTTGTCAAATCTGCGGTGGCCGTGTCAACAATACATGCTGATATAAACGAAAACGAGGAATATGGTAACGGACACGGTAGGTATATACTCGCCGGGAAAGGCATTGGTCGTGTACGAGATGAGGAGACATGTCTGGAGAACGAGTTAGCAGCCGTGGATTACTTTACACACGGCGGGGGAAAAAAAGGGGAAGGAAAAGAAAGATACTGACTTTGCCTACAGCACCATCACCCGTCACTACACACTGTTGTGGGATCAGTAATTCGTCCTGGCATGCCGGAGATAGGAGAACCGGCGGGATTGCTCCTGACCTTGAGGGACTGAGTAGCAGGACCAGTCGCCATTCTGACTCAAAAAAAAGAAAACCAACGCTATATATACAATCGCGACGGTAACCAAACGTGTTCAGGGTATCACTCAATCCAGCGACTGAAAAGGATATATAATTAAGAGAGAGGCGGAAGGATGGGCGGAGACGGGCGAAATGGGGGTATCGTATCTGCACGGAGAAGGACAAGGCCGGGTTGATCAGTCACAGAAGGGGAGCAGTCGCAGGAGCGGGTTGGATAGAATCGAAGAAGTAATTAATGAAAATGCGAAGAAAGCCAGAAAACAAAAGGACGGAGGAGAAGGAATATTAGCAGCGGCGCTGGGGAGGAGGAATAATTTGAGGGGGTGAAGAGAGGAGAGAAAGAAGGAGGAGGGGATGGATTTGTGGTCGGGGAGGGAGAAAGACAAGGACAAGAACAAGGACAAGGACAAGCTGGAGACAGAGAGTCAAACAGCCGCTAGAGAAGCTCACCTTTCAGCTCACCTTTTCGTACCGCAGGAATGGATCTCCCAATCTGATCAGTAGAATAACGAGCACGCCGAATTAGTTTGATTGCAGAGAACCAACCAAGGCCTTCATCGAGGCCGTTTGAAGGAGACCGACAAGACGAAGAACTCGGCGTTTGGGAAGCCCCAACCAGGAACCCCAGCGCCAATTATAGATCCATTCCATTATCTCTACCTAGTCTCGGGAGAGCTGGATAATAATAACTACTATGCTCAGTGCTCTGTAGATACCTAGTTGCGCCCATAGGGAGCTACCGGCATTTATTTATATATCCCAGAGATTAATTATCATTGCACTGCAAAAAAATCCCCCTTGGATAATAACTTGAATAAATAATAACGACTCCTGAGCCACACATGGTCAAACTCTGGAACCGCAGTTCCATGTACACATATGTACCCCTGAGAATCCATCATATAAATTACATATCCCTTCAGTTATTACCATGCAATAAATATATAATCTGGCAGCCATATCAAACACACTGACGGCCCTCGAGAGTAGATTGGCAAAGCTGCAATGCGCGAACTAACGCCGCAGTCTGATCTCCAATTGTTGGCCATACCAGCCTAGGTACCTGAGTCTGCCTAGGTAGACAGATACATATGAAAGATAATATATATATATATATATATATATATACGCATATATCTATGTATTAATCTATTATTATTGCATTCAGAAGCTTGCGGGGTAGTTGATCCACCTGGCTGTAAACGCTATGGGCAGAAGTTCCTAACTCAATTTTGGCTCGTCCTGAAAACTAACTGACAAATGGTATCTCAACTAGATAATCGTAGCTATATACAAAAGACCACACGCTTCTCTAACTATATATGCAAAGCAAACTTTCTTTTACGGCCGCATACCCGCTACATAACCGGAGGAGCGACAAATGTATCGGGAATCCCGTCAAAGACCCAGTTGAGCGAGTCGAATACTTCCGAAAACCCTGCCTCATTGAAGAATGCGCCTCCCTGATCAAAGTCCGCCGGATACATCAGTCCAGGGTCCTCCAGCGACCCGTCAGGCTGTCGAGGGACTGCGCTCGTCATCGAAATGTTTGAGTTACTAGTCGTCGTGGCTTGCATCTCGTCAATGCTCTTCGCGGGCCGAAATCGGTGCCGCCAACGCCAAACCGTGTCGTAAACATGGCTCATGCTCATGCGACATCGTATTTTGAGCAGTAAAGTATCATCCCCCGACTCCTCAGGCGCGCCAGCGTTCCACATCTGAGCCAGGATGTCTGCGAGTCTGACAGGCCGGTCGTGGTCCATGACACTGATTCTTCGCAGAGCCGAGATCGCTCCATTGAACAATAACTTCCCGTGCTCAAAGTCAATGTGCCGCCGGAAGTCACTTTTAAGTAGTTTCATCAGCGCAAAGGCTGCGGACACTATCATCTGGAGGATGTAGTTCGTTGCATGGCCGATGAGCTCCCCAGGAGAAGTCTCGAGATCCAGCACTCGTCCGAGGAACGATGTGGTTGCGATAAAAAGCTTCGTCAAATCATCATTTCGTGCGTTAGAGCCTAAGAACACAAAATACCGTAGATGCAGTTCCGCAGCTCGTAAATGGATCATATTGATATCTACCCAGGTTAGCCTGAAGGCTCTAGCGCAGCAGATCGGGGGACGAACGAGAAGTATCTCTACCGAAGTCAAGCTCCATCTCCCGAAGCTCATTTTCCAGAAGCTGCACAATCAGCAGCTTTTCAGAACTGATGAACTCTGCGGGGTCTGGCCTGCTGCTATAGAGAGATTTTGTGACGCGATCACAGAATTTCTCGATACGTAGCCGTATTCGCAAGTCTTCTGAAGGGTGGTAATCCGCATCCCGAAGAGATGCCGGTTCTAGTGCCCAATCATAGATTGTACTTGGAGGTTGCCCGTATCCGGTGGCGACGCTTTTAAAGAGTATGTTAGTCTCAAGACAGGCCACATGCTAGGAACTTTGCTTACTTCTGAGCAACAATATTACAAATGACCCATGTCTGTAGCCGGTCTTTCACAGCTTCCCCCTGGCCTTCCATCTGGAAAGTCGTAAACTCTTCAGCTTGAACAGGACGATGTAGCCCCAACTGCATCGAAATTTGCATCATTAACCCACAGAGCATGAAAGTGGCGTCCGTCCTCTGACTAGTAGTTGGAAGAGGCCAAGTGCAGAGAAGGCAGAGAGCCTTTACAACGCGGTAATCCTGGGGTACAGTCGTGATCGTGGACCACAGCAGTCTACTGAATGGCCCTGATAGCGCACTAAGAAGACCCGGCTCGGATGGGGCCCGCCGACTAGCAACACAGATGATCGTCCATGCTTGGAACGGGCAGCGACGAAGATACTCCTCAGGAGGCTTCTGGGGGTTTAGTAAAGGGAGAAAGGGGTGATAATAGCGGAAGAATCTGTGTAGTATCAGCACCCAGCATACCAAAAAAGAGCATAGTAAATGAAAGAATCTTACTGGTCGAATAATCGTGCTACACGTTGCCTCGAAAGCGAGACGTCTTCCAGCCTCCAAGGATGGTCATCCTGAGATAGTATCGACCCGTCACTGTGCATGGTCAATGGAGTGGCAAGGGCCTGCTGTTCCAGCTTGGTGGGCAACGTTTGCCCTCGCGTAGCATTGGTGGTGCCAGGACCACTGTACAAATCCTCGGAGCATTGGGACATCTCGTCACTGACTCCATTCTCGACGACATTAGGGTTATTGTCATTGCCAGCAAGCCGCCGACGGAGATCAGCAATCTCGCGCTCCATTTCGGCATTTCGCCTGTAAGTGTGAGCAAAGTCCGACGTAACAGGTACATCCGTTCAGAAAAATCTATACCTACCTTCTCTTCGAGATACGTTTGAAAGAAGGTTCAACCTTGCATTCTATCTGTAGCCGCCGACAGCGCGAGCAGGCGTCGGCGGGTGTTTGAACGATATCACATCGCAGCTAGTGAAGTCCAAGTTTGTAAGGATTCAGCAAAAGTCGATAGAATGTCGAGGCCGATGAGACAAGAGCAGAATCGACATCTCAAGGACGGATGATGCCCTTTGACCCATTGACACGGGACCGCATTGCTCGGCATGACGGTGGCTCACCTTCTGCTGCTTACACTCGTTACAAGCTTTCCGACATCCACCCCGCCGTTTCCCCGTAACAGGCGGGGTCTTCTCCATGTCTCCGGGCTCCGACGTTCTAGTAGAGAAGTCAAAGCCTGTCGGTGAGCGCGGAAGCCTAGGGTTGTTCCGAAGCTCGCTGGTGCTGTCCGGTGGTGTTATGAGACTCCCGTGTGGAGGGTATCCATTTAGTGTTAAACCACCCCGGTATTCCAGGTCCATCAGTATAAACCAGTCCTTGATAATCGCCGGAATGGGACCGCGGGGCGTATGAACATCAGCGCTGGAGAATAACAATGTCACAACCAAGCGACTCTTTGTGCAGGTGCCGGAAATCGGCAGAATTCTCGGTGGCTCGTGTGCGCGAAACTCGGCGGATAGATCCGCAGGGCTGCTGAGTCATGGACCCTACATAACTAAGTAGTACTTGCATAACTACGTACAGGCAAACCAATTCAATATTCAATAGTGGAATACTAGGTTCATTCTGCATGGTGTGTGACTGTGACTTTTGTCCTACTACTACTGCTTCACAGCTGATTCCCCTGTAAAGGAAAATTCCAAGGGCTACCTACGCTGATCCTGTATCTTGCAACCGAGCTTCATCTGGACTGACTACAATACCAGATTAAGACAGTGAATTTAATACAATGGAGTAGCCTGAACTTATCTCTGCTGTCGCTGATAGAGGGAACTACTATTGCTATTATTCCAGTCCTTGCCACGGTACGCGTAACTTTGTAAGTGGTCCAGAGACAGCGCAATACTAATTATCAGTTTTATTGACGACTGACAAAGCACAAGTTCACGTGATGGTACCTGACCAAGCCTCACGCTAAACCGAATTCAAATGGAGACAAACGCCTCAGCTCAGTCCCGCCATCGACGTTCCTTACTAAAGTTGGGAAGCTGATGACAGCATAGCCCACTGCCGCCGTCTGTCCCTCGACTTGCCAAGACTGGGCTTTAGGCTTCCGTCATTGTTCACCCGGCGGCTTTTTAGATCTCAGCTTACACTGTCACCATCGTGTGCTTTGGGACTCCAAATACCTGTACAGACTCCTTGATTGATATTTCTTGCACCCCACCAGCCACACTTATGGCTGATGCCACCCTTCATGATGGCCCCGCGCCAAATACACCTTCGTCTGGGGATCCCGTTGCACCAGGCTTAAGTGCTGGCTCTGCCACCCCTTCCATTACAGGCTTGGAGACTTGCCCGGCACCGCCAGTTATTTCGGAAGAGTTGAAATCTCGCTTGGACAAAGTGATCCATTCGGACGTGAGACGAGCCTGTGCCCTCAAATTCTTGAACTGTTCACTGACCTTCGCTGTCTAGATCGGCATCACGACTCTCCTGACTCGGTTGAAGCAAAGTGTCGCATCCGCTAGGGTTCGTTCAGGAATATATCTTCGTTGCGATGCGCAAGTACTTACGGGCTTTTAAAGGACTTCGCTACGTTTCTCAAGAAAAGAGCGACATTGGAAGAAGACCATGCCCAGGGCTTGCGGAAGCTATCACGCTCCCTCTATGACTCTGCGCATAAAGCCGAGAACCGCCAGGGAACCTACAGCTTTGGCTGTGTCGAGCTGCGCGGTTTCCATGACCGCATGGCAGACCACGGACTTCAGTTTGCAACATCCTTGCAGCAGATGTCCGATAATCTTAATGAACTCGCGGCCAACATCGAACGCGGTCGCAAGCAGTGGAAGCATGAGGGGTTGAATGCCGAAAAGAGAGTTATGGAGGCGGAAGCCTTGGCCGAGAAAGCAAAAGCCAAGTATGATTCGCTGGCAGAGCAATATGACAGAGTAAAGAATACTCCAGAGAAACAAGGCGGAAAATTCGGCTTCAAGGGTACTAAATCGGTTGCGCAGCAGGAGGAGGACTTACTACGCAAAGTTGAAACTGCGGATTCGGACTATGCTGCCAAGGTCCAAGCTGCGCAGGCAGCTCGGCAAGAGCTGATTTCGACCCTTCGTCCCCAGACTGTGCACAACATTCAACAGTTGATTTCAGAATGTGACTCGGCTCTGGTCTTGCAAATGCAGAAGTTCGGTATGGCTCACACTCAACCGGCATAACCCGCTCGTGCTGATGATACTCCTAGGGACCTTCAACGAGAAATTGTTATTAGGGCAGGGATTGTCGATTACTCCTTTGAAAGACGAGTCGGAAAATGCTTCCGCCGCACCCAAGAGTCTTCGCGAAGTCATCCAGCAAATAGATAATCATAAGGACTTCCATGATTTTGTTCTGAGCCACGAATTTAGCCCTGGAGCTGTGACCTCAGAGCAAATCCAGTATCAACGTCACCCGGTGAGCTCTGCTAGCACCTCCTCACATTGCCTACGTCTGACCTTGCTCTAGACACTCGGAGGCGGTCCGTCTGTGCCTACAGCTTCCAGCCCCCAGTCCACTATAAATAATCGCCAGTCCGATGGGGTACCCCAGCCCGTCCCTCAGCAGCCTCCCGCCTCTAGTCAACCGCCTCAACTCGCAGTGCCAATACCGGTATCATCTCCCCTAGAATCAACGCAGACTCCACCATATCCTCAGAGCTCGGATCCTACTCCTCCAGCTCATTTTCAGCCCCCTTATCCCACTTCATCGGGACCACCTGAGACCCAGTTTATGAACCAACTACCACCACCTATTCCAAAGGGCCCATCACCAAACAACGGCCATCCTTTGAATCTTCCCCCTTTGAAACCAGTTTTTGGAGTCTCGCTGGATGAGCTGTATGCTCGCGATGGAACTGCAGTTCCCATGATCGTCTATCAATGCTTCCAGGGGGTTGAGCTGTTTGGGCTCGATGTCGAAGGTATCTACCGTATTCCAGGTAGTGCCAATCACATTAGTCAAATGAAAGCTTTGTTTGACAACGGTAAGCTTTCTCTCTTTGTCATTCGAATGACCTATTCTGATCTCTATCCGCAGATTCATCTCAGGTCGACTTTACCAACCCAGAGAACTTTTATCATGACGTTAACAGCGTTGCGGGCCTACTGAAACAATTCTTCCGAGATCTCCCCGATCCTTTATTTACGTCGCAGGCATATGCGAGCTTCATCGACGCAGCCCGTATGGTCTACTCCACTCTGCATTTTCCACATTTCTGATACTGACGACCCTACTTAGGCATTGACGATGACATTCAACGAAGAGACTCACTTCATGCAATAATAAACGGCCTTCCGGACGCACATTACGCTACCTTGCGAGCTCTAGTTCTGGTTAGTTTTCCGAACAAGCTTGGCTTGGATTCATTACTGACGTACTCTAGCACCTGAACAAGGTTCAAGAGCACTATACGCACAACCGTATGAGTGCAGGGAATCTTGCGATTTGCTTCGGGTATGTTAACTGCGGCAGGCTAGCCTCAGCGCTCCAGTAAATGCTAACAAATTCTATAGGCCTACTTTGATGGGTGCGAACACGGCGGGTAATATCGCAGATTCCGGTTGGCAAGTCCGCGTGATTGAGACAGTGCTCAACAACACGTTCCAGATATTCGATGACGATTAAATCCTCGACTTGGAAATGCTCCACTTGCTTTGCTTGCTAGCGATTTTTCGTTTCGGTGTCCGCTCGGAAAGGGCTCTTCCCTTTGTCCCTGGCGTCAATATGTCATTCTTTGATCAATTCCACCGTCTCCCTCGCTGCTTCTTTGCCCTATTCGTTATATTTCCTTGTTATTCTTCTCTTATATCCCCGCATCGTTTGTACATAATAACCACCTAGGCTGGGAGACCTCTTTTCATCCTTTACTACTCGGTCCTGATATGATTCTTCATAATCGTACATTTATCCAATGCTAAAACTCATGCTCAAAAGCTCTGGCCAAATAATTACAAAGTTTGAAAGGATGACTGGATATAGTACACAGAACGCCGCCTCACTACCTGCAAAAGGATGGACGGGCCTATCCATTTAGAACATAAAGCGTCTCTGAAGCGCCAAGTCGGCACTTGACGAGACACTCCCATGTGAGGACCGCACACTCACTCCAGAAAAGATGATCTTTAGATCAAGAAGTCTCAGAGAGTTTGGTGGATCCGTGAACATTCAAGACTGAGTAGCAGGCTGAGGGTATCAGTTCTTCTGTCCAATTGCTTCCCTCATGGCTTGCATACGCTCCGAAAACGGGATTCCGGTGGCAAAGAAAGGGCTTTCCAGATCCTCCAGGGTCGTTGGCGTGGCGTGACCCCAAATGCGCCACTCCTCTTCCTCGCCGAACCAACGAAGTTTCTGAAGCACAATGTATTCAGTGCAGTCCTGCTGCTTCTTCCCGGACTGGACCTCATCTCCCCCTCTTTGTCGCTGCGACCTGCTTGTGGACTGGCGACTTGTGATACGCAGGGTGACCTGGCGGATACCCGAATCGGGCAGTTCGGGGATTTGAGTAGCACGGTCTGCTACGACGCGGACACCGGTGAAAAAGGTCGAAGGGGAGCGGATGTAGTTGTCAAGCGACCAAGTCACTTTCTCGCCTTTCGGACGGCTCTCGATGCGGCTGATGAGGTTATTGGCGAGGCCGGTGCAGCAGATCTTGCGTAGAGTCGTGGCATCTCCCCTACACCGGGTGATATTAGCGCTGCCCAGTTGTCTAAAGCGGAATTCGGGTTCGAGGAAAGCTTACTCGGCGAACGCAGAGTACATCCGCTTGTGCAATTCGCGCGCAACCTGCCGCCGCTCTTTTAACCGGAGTGGCTGTCCTTTGAACTGGACTTTGAGGTACATAAAAAGACTGTAACGTAGTCAGCCTAACCACGCCCAGATACAGTTGAAACAAAGAGGAACGGGGCTTACCCAAGGAAGTTCTGGAAACCTGTTTTCAGCCACAGCCATTCAAACTGCAACCGCTCTTTTGGTTGCTGAAAGATTGAAGGTAGATCTCTCCATAACGGCTTGATAAATGTACCCGGTAGCAAGCCTAGATCTTGCGGCAGTTCCGAACGCGACAGATTCCCTCTCCTAGCCCTCATACTGGGCTGTGCTGGTTGCTTTGCTGAAATCGTTTGAGGCATTCCTCGCGGCACAGAGCGGTGCTGGGAGGAGACGGTGAATTGTCGGCATTGATAAGAGGCAGGTGTAAAAGAGAAAGGAGAAACAACAGCATGGCGCCGCGCCGCTGAAAGAAGCGGCCCCTGAGCTATAGACGAGGTCATTGCGAGTTTGATTTGCGAGTTGAGCTAATAGTTCGTCTCTGTCAAATGATGCGATTTTTCGGCGCTGCCCGAAATTCTAAGTCACGTGAACCGCTCAATTGAATGAGGTGGGTGATCTAGGACCGACGAAACCATTCCACTCGCACGCTTCTTGCAGAGCGTTGTCGATCATTGTCGGCGTCAAAGCTCGGACATCTGTGCTTTTCCCAGCTCAATTCCTTTACTGCTTGTGCTTGTTGCGGAACACCCGACGCCATCCGTCAACCCCGGGGAAGGACACCCTGGACACATCCTTAAAAGGTCCTCTACGACATCAGGGAGCGTCTCTACTTTCGCTCCTCGCAATTGATCTTCAAATCGCTTGTATAACGGCTGTTTGTGCCGTTTAGCAAGGCTGGCTCCTCATCGTGATGATACCCCTCCGCCCTTCTCTCCCCGCACCCGATCGTCTCCTGAACATAACTTGAGACGCCCTCGTCCGCCTCCGTCGTATCTTCCATCTATTACTTTCTCCTCAGCAGATCTGCAATCAAAGGAAGTGGCGTCATCAGCGACATCCACCGTTGTGCCGCCCTCCCCCAGTTCCGCGTCTCATACATCTACGAGCAATGACACCAGCCACACCACCCGCTCGGCATTACATCCACGGGTCGCCGTCATTCTGGGAGTCGACCGCAAGTGGTGGGTGCCTCTTCTTGTATGCCGGGCTTTGAGTACTGCGCCTGCGGCATGGTGGGGTCTCCGATGTGCTTTTACTTTCCTGGCCGAGCTTCTTCGTATCCGGCCGGGAATGGGACGTGAGGGGTGGGCGGCGGCGATTGTAGGGAGCGTCGGGCAAGATTGGGATGTTGAGAGAAGGTTTAGGGTAACGGAGGTAGCATTGGCTATTATGTGGGTATGTAACACAGGTCTATGTTGAGCCTCGGTTTTCCTCGAGTTGGGACAGGGTTTCGCTGACGATGTCGCAGTGCTGTGCATCCGCATATCTTTCTTACTTTTTTGCTGATTGTATGATGTCTCGTTGGTACGTCTTGATTATTCGCTCTCGTCAAACGAAAGGCCTCTTTCTCACCCGCACTTCCTTGCAGGCTTTTGAATTATACCCCGCCGGCTGTTGTTATTCGTCTGCTTACGACAAATGGATTGATCGCTTATATCACTTCTTGGGTTCTCTATCTCTCCGGCGCCTCGTCTGACCCTCGTCTCCTATTACCAGCATGGATTTCAATCACAACTGTAAGTTTCAAAGGGAACTCCGTCTTATCCCCGAATTTAAGACCGCTGACCTCAAATGACAGACTCTAACCTTCCTATACCATGCAACTCAGAATCACGCCACCATTAAGCGCGAAACTGCCGCTTCGCTTCTGGTAGTATCCGTTGCTAGCTTTGTTAGCATGTCTTCCCTGCTTTTGCAGCTGCATTTGACCCGCGAAAACGAACCTGAAGTACCACTTTTTGTTTTGACGCGGAAGATATGGGATTTTGCCGTTGCTATAGTTCAGCAGATGCGGGTCGCAAATGATCAAGTAGGAGAGCTGTGATTCCAGCATCATACCTGGATGCCATGGCATGGGCAGCAATCTAGAATCTGCCGGATCTCCTTGATAGGATTTCCTTGATAGGGTGATCATCTTAAGAAAAACCACGATTTTACCCTTCTTGACCTCAGCTCTTAGCTTTCCCGCAAGCTCCACTAGCTACATTCTAGAAATCTAGAACCAACGTAGATCAACCCGGGAATCGAGACAGACGGAGACACCAAAGCAAAAATTATATCTGACAGATTTTGGGTAGGGTATCTACTCAAACTTGCTAAAGCAAAAAAAAAATGCAAACAAATCATTCTCCAGCTCGGAGATGCTTTTTAAAATGAGTTGGGTTTTCAAGCCATGCGGTTTCTCCGACTGGGGTGCATGCCCCCAAACTCATCTGCCCCGGTTTGTTCGGCCTTCTCTCGCCTCTCCTTCTGCTGCTGAATCTCCTTGGCCTGGCGTTTCCTTTCCTCTGCAAGCTTCTGGTTCTTATATTCGATCTTGGCTTTCCGATGCTCGGACTTACCGCCACCACCGGCACTATAAAGATCAATGTGTCAACAATATTCCTTCTCAAACGGGAGTTAAGGATGACTTACGTCAATTCGCAGTTGATCCGACGGGGAGGATATTTGCCGTCATCGAACGAGGAGTGATGATAGAGCTTCAGACAGGTCTTCATCCGGTCGTAGTTGTCGAACTCGATGAACCCGAAGCCGCGGCATTTGGTGGGCTTGTCTAGTTGCGTAGCTACTCGCACGGATATCGGTTGTATCTTCTCGAAGTGCGCTTTCAGGGACTCGGCGTTGGCAGAGTAGGGGAGGTTTCCTGGGACAGACCACATGTTAGCATACGGTGTGGCATAGATGCGGCAAGCAGATATGCTCAAGAAGACGTACCGACGAAAACAATGAATCTGGCGGCCTTCTGCTTTGGCACAGGGGGCTCCTTCTCCGTGTGTTGCTCTTGCGCCTGTTCGGACTCGATGTTCTCCTTCTCTTTCTTTGCTTTCTTCTCCTTTTTTGACTTCTTGTCCTTCTTCTTGTCCTTTCCCGGCTTCTCTACCCCCGCTTCAGCGTCAATGTCCATCGCATCCGCCACTTCCTGGCTGGCTTGATGTTGCTTGTCGGCGCCATTCGTCTCCTCAGTAGACTTCTCTTCGGCAGGCTTGTCATCCATAGGCTTCTCTTCGCTGTCATCCGTTACATCACTCGCCTTTTTCGCCTTTTTCCCCTTCTTTTCGTTCTTCTCCTTCTTCTCCTTCTTCTCCTTCTTTTCTTTCTTCTCTTCCTTGTCCTTGGTGTCCTTGGTGCCCTTCTTGTCCTTCTTTTCTTTCTTGTCCTTCTTCTCTTCCTTCGCATCCGCCTTCTTCACACCATTCACCTCTTCAATAGGAACATCCTTGTCCTTGTGCTTCTTTTCTTTCTTTCCATCGCGCTTCGATTCCCGCTTGGTCTTCTTGCCTTCGGGTTCTTGAGCAGAAATATCCTCCACGGGATTCTCGAGCTTGCGCTTCTTTTCGGCCATTGTTTTGTGAGCGTCCGGGAAACAAAAAAATGTTGTCTCAGACAATAATTTCCGCAGCGTAAACAGATGATAAGATACGACCAAAAAAAAAAAAAAATTCGACGCTATCCGCAGTATTCTGCCTGGCAGAAAGCTTAATTCTTCTGGCGGTGAAGGCTTAGTTGCAGAGAAAGACACCTCAGGCAGTATACCAAGGTGTTAAGAGGGCTCCAGCTTCCGATCCAGGGCATCGGAGCTTAATCACCTAATCCGGACTAGCCTCATTCAGAAGATAACGGACGGTTTCCCGCGGGATTAGGTTCTCAACTTCTTGCAACAACTGCATTATTAGTGACTGTTGCTGACATGGCTGCTGCAACGAATTCTTTCAGAGCTCTTTGCTCATCGTCAAGGGTTGCTGTATCTCAGTCAAGTAGCGTTTCTCGTCTCAACTGTCGTGGCTATGCAACAACAGATTCCTCGTCCGCCACCGGCGGAGTTTCGACGGCTACTGAGAGGAAGCGGACAACCTTTACGGACAAGCTCAATGCCGGCCCTTCGTTCTCGGATTTCGTCTCCGGCGGAAATGACGCGCCTCTCGATCCTTCTGAAGCATACGCACTCAAAACCGCGCTTGTCGGACCAGCAGGCCGTAAGAAGGAGATGACTCGCTTGCCCTCGTGGCTGAAGACGCCGATTCCCGATTCGAAGAACTACCAGCGGCTCAAGAAGGACCTCCGAGGTCTGAACCTTCACACTGTGTGTGAGGAAGCTCGATGCCCCAACATTTCTGATTGCTGGGGCGGCAGTGACAAATCCGCCGCTACCGCGACGATCATGCTTATGGGCGACACCTGTACGCGGGGTTGTCGGTTCTGCAGTGTTAAGACTTCTCGGGCGCCGCCGCCGCTTGACCCCCACGAGCCCGAGAATACGGCAGAGGCGATCTCGAGGTGGGGTCTAGGATATGTCGTGTTAACGAGTGTTGACCGAGACGATCTGGTTGATGGCGGTGCTCGCCACTTCGCGGAGACCGTGATCAAGATCAAGCAAAAGGCTCCGAACATCTTGGTGGAGTGTTTGACTGGTGATTATCGCGGTGACCTCGAAATGGTTTCTCTAGTGGCTCGCTCTGGTTTGGACGTGTACGCGCATAATGTCGAGACTGTCGAGGCTTTGACGCCCCATGTTCGTGACCGTCGAGCCACCTTCCAGCAGTCCATTCGAGTTCTGGATGCTGCGAAAAAGGCTCAGCCGTCGCTTATCACCAAGACTTCCCTTATGCTCGGCCTCGGTGAAACTGAAGACCAACTCTGGGATGCCCTACGTCAGCTACGGGCTGTCAATGTCGACGTCGTCACATTCGGCCAGTACATGCGCCCGACAAAGCGACACATGGCTGTGCACGAATACGTCACCCCCGATCAATTTGAGCTGTGGCGCCAGCGTGCCCTGGAGATGGGCTTCCTCTACTGCGCCTCGGGTCCTTTAGTTAGGAGCAGCTACAAGGCAGGCGAAGCTTTCATTGAGAATGTTCTGAAGAAGAGGCGAGCTGGAAATCCTGAGGGATCTGTCAGCGAAGGAACAGTCGCAGTGGGCGAGGCGACGCGATAATGTCTTTCCAGTTTCCTTTCCTTTTTACTTTGGCTTTATTTTCTCGGCGCACGGTATGAGCAACCTGTTGCTTCTCGTGGATGAATACGTTATCATTGGGGCGTCTTGCACTGGTTATAGGAAGAGTTGCATCATGGACATTTATGGGAATATTGATCACAAACAAGATTACGTAGACGCTGGCGTTCCGGCCTCATGGTCCTTAAGGGTAAGACACACATAAAACGATTGTTTCTTGCTATATGGCCTCGTCCATATACTCAGACATATAGCTCAGTCTTGATATTGATTTTCATGGTGATCATGATAGTCATTTACCCGAAAAGTACCGCCCCTGGCCCTCAAGCACATTTACATTATGCCCAATCACGTGGTGTTTACCTTCGCTATAGTTTCAACAAGAGGTCATGCCCTTGAATAACCCAAATAGCCAGCCCTCCGTAAACCCAAATAGCCCGTGAGAAGTGAAGTATGAAAAGAGTTAAAAATGGTAGATCCAAGGGTAAATCGTAGACGAGATATGCCTTTTTTGAGGGCATGCATACTACGAAAGAAGTGTACGTTCCAGCTGCCAAGGTCTATGATATAGGCTAGGACCTTGGTGGCCTAGGCAATGAGCTCCTGAACATCCTCATCACTTAGCCCAAGGAGGTATAGAATGTTCACCATGCTTTCGCCGTTAAGGCGAGTTGGGGCCTCTAACTGCACCTTGCTCTTCGCTCGCCATGCGACTCCGAGCCCGGCAGCATGAAGCATGAGCAAGTCATTAGCACCATCGCCAACAGCAACAGTTTGTGCAATATCAATTCCGTTGTCTGCGGCAATAGAATGGAGCAGTGAGCGTTTCTGGTTGGCATCAATTATCGGATATGTCGGGACAAGCCGACCCGTCAGAGTTTGCGACGCAGGGTCTATCTCGAGCTGTAAGAGGGAAAAGAAGAGTTAGAGACCGGTAACAGTTGAGGAGTGAGGCATGCTACATACATGATTAGCATGAGCGTAGTCAATGCCAAGTTCACCAGCCAGCCACTCTGCAAGCGGTTGGAAGCCGCCGCTTAGAACTGCAAGCTTACAACCAAGCCGCTTAAGAGCTTTGCAAAGTTCCTTGGCACCAGGGGAGATGGTTATGACGGATTCCAATTTCTCGAAGACGTCCGCTGGAACTCCTTTGAGGAGACCAACACGTTCCTTGAGCGATGCGGAGAAGTCAAGTTCGCCGTTCATGGCTCGCTCCGTGATTTCCTGTGGGATAGTCAGAATCAGTGCACCTGAGGTAGATAAATCAGAGCACGAACAGAAACTTGCTTCTCGACCCCGATGAATTTAGCGATCTCGTCGATCACTTCGTTCTGGATCAGCGTGCTGTCCATGTCGAAGATCACCAATCGTTTATGCTTGCGGAAGACAGACTCCTTCTGGAGCACAACTTCCACATTCCATTCTCTTTCAAATCGCCATATGCTCTCATGCTTGCGCAGATCCGCAAAGGTAAGGTAGTCGGGGTTCGGAGGAGGAGAGAAAGTGACTTCGACAACGCGCGGCTGATCCTGGCGGTCGAGACAGCGATGGGAGGTAGTCATACGATGATACGGGGTTGGAAGGGACTCAATGATTTGAAGGAAGTTTGTCAAACACAGCTGTGACACGTAAGGACCGTACAGGTGATCTAAAGGTTCGGGTTCCGGGGCTGGTGGCTCGCGCGGGATCTTTTCGATATCTACGGTAGGAGCCGAACCGACGGGAACCACGGGATGTGGAAGTTTATCGCCAGGGGCGGATGAATCGGGGTGTAGATGGGGATGTACTGGCTCGGAAGTCTTGTAGAATATGGTTGCGACCAACTTCGGTGTCCCCTGTGGCAGCACGCCTTCATGGTTGTGGAAGATACTGTGGACGATGCCGCTCTCCGTCACTTTTTTGGGATCGGGACTGATAGGATTCGCATTGCGAGCAAGTGCCGAGGGAGCTGAGTCGGCAGCACTCCCGAGGACATTGCTTATAGTCTGAGTGTAGGGGGCAGGAGCTTTATACTGTTGATGATCGTGAATGAAAGAGCTGCTCGAGAAGCTCTGTCGCAAAACCGGACGGGACGGGCGAGTTCCCGCGGGGTTGGGAGCGGACATTTCGCAGGGGAGATGCTGAAGGAATGTGGGGGAAAGAGCGTTGGAGACGAAAGATCGCAGATGCGCAAGAATCAACAGAGCCCGCCCGTGGGGAGAAATATTCCCTCTGATGGCGCAAGAACGAGATGCAGACGAAATGCTTCCAACTTGTTTCTTGATTTCCATCCAACTTTCGAATCTCCTTGCATTGATCGACAACACGTGTCCTGGTCGCCTCAGGCAGCATAAATGGCCCCGCGTTCTTTACCGCCTGGCAGAAACTTGAAGAGCATCAAGGTCCACCTTGAGTTTTCCAAGGTTCAGTAAAGGTATCCGCCGTCCGGGCCAGGTCTCAGAATCCAAGACTCCAACGGTGGACAGTCCACTGTCCAGGTCTCCAGCTCTTTGATGGCCTCAGGCAAATGGAGTTGATCTCATGTTTTTCTCGCCACGAAAGGTCCCTGAGCAACCTCATGGTAAAGGTATGATTTTAATCTAGATGTATATCATCATGATGACATTGAAGAAAATACTACCTAAAGCTTCAAGCTACCACTATAACTCACTATTAATACTTGACCTGTTGTTGTATGTCTCTTGTCGACTGTCCCGAGTTTCGTCACTGATAGCTAATCAATTCATTGCTTCAGGCTGTCCGTGAACTCGTGAAGCCCTGTCACGCCAGAACTGGGAGACGACGATTTATAATCAATCTTCTCGCAGATTCAAGGTTTACTATATCTCCAGCGGCGCTTCCTTAGGCTTCCAAAAGCACGTCAGAATTATGGGTGATTTATCATCGAGGTCCCATTTCAGGCGGCGACAGAGACCCCAAGTGCAAGTATTGCGTGATTTCTCAAGCCGATGAGGGGATCGAATTTTTCACTTTAAACCGAAGATGGAAGGCGGTCACGACCGATGTCGTGCTCGAGGGCGGCAGTATCAGTCGGCATGTATGAAAAACAGAGGCAGCGAAAAAGGCGTCTCCATTGCCGATGATGTCGTGATTTCCCCTGTTCACTCGTTTTCTATATCAGAGGGGCATTGGCACTTTTCTCAATTCTTCCCCAATCCCACTCCCCCAGCCGCAGCAGCACATAATCCACCTAAGCCCTTCAACCTCCCACAACCTTCTAGGCTGTACCAGTCAAAATGCCAGCCAAGATGCATTCCAATTACCCCTCCGACAATGAGACTGCAGACTTGAGAGACTCTACCGAGTCAGGATATGTCAGCGGCGGCTCCGATGAGTACGTGCCTGAGATTGTCTTCACAAAACCGCACCTGCAATTCCTCAACAGACAGCTCCAGTTCCTCGAGCCTCAAGGTTAGTGCCCTGTGCCTCATCTCATAGTTTCTTGGGGTTCATGACTGACATTCTCCAGATGTCCTCCGGTGGTGTGTCACCTCGCTTCCTCATCTGTTCCAGACCACCGCTTTCGGTCTAACCGGCCTGGTCATCATGGATATGTTGTCCAAGCTGTCCATTCCGCGTCCCCAAATGGTCAATCTCATCTTTCTCGACACTCTCCACCACTTCCCGGAGACTCTCACTCTTGTCGACAAGGTCCGCAAGAGGTATCCGCACCAGCATATCCACGTCTACAGGCCCCAGGGCGCCGAGACGGAAGAAGAATTCGCTAAGAAGCACGGTGAGCGACTCTGGGAGAAGGATGACCAGTTGTACGATTGGGTTGCCAAGGTCGAGCCAGCTCAACGTGCATATCGTGAACTCAACGTTCATGCTGTCTTGACCGGCCGTCGACGAAGTCAGGGAGGCAAGCGTGGGGATCTGGACATCATCGAAGTCGACGAGGCCGGCCTTATCAAGATTAACCCTCTCGCCAACTGGACTTTCGACCAAGTCAAGCAGTATATCAAGGAAAATGACGTGCCCTACAACGAGTTGCTCGACAAAGGGTACAAGAGCATTGGCGACTATCACTCCACGTCCCCTGTCAAGGAGAATGAGGACGAGCGTTCTGGCCGTTGGAAGGGCCAGGCAAAGACCGAATGTGGTATTCACAACCCGCGATCCAAGTACGCCCAATACTTGATGGAGATGGAGCGCAAAAGACAGGAGGAGGCTCTATCACAAGCACTGCAGAATCAGCTCACGACTGCCCAATGACTTTAGGCTCGTGAGTTGTCTTGTTTTGCGTTGCTTTGCATCTCTCTGGCGTTTCACTTTTGGCGTTTTCATGTCTAGCGAGTCTTCACGTGGTTCTTGTCTTTGCTTACTGGCGCAACAACGGATCTAATGCCTTTATGATTGGTTGGTTCATGAAGAGTCTTTTGAACTCAAAAAAGCATCTTACGCCAATGGTCTTCCCATGAGGAAGGCTTGTACAGAAGAATTGGCGAAGTTCCAGCGTGGACTTATACCCAGCATTGTAATGAATAGCATCATAGAAATGACTAGATTTATTCAAATCACCGATATCCTTTTTATATTTCAATGGTAGTAGTGCTGAAGTATTATTATCCGACTTGATGGGGACTTATGGGGTTTGTTTGGAGCATCCCGTCAAAAAAATAAGCGTGGACAACCTGTTTCCGACACCCGGGCCGTGACCGAGGTTTATGCTCCCGTTTCCCATTGAGCATTAAGGTAGTACCTGGTCCCAACTCAACTCTTGCGCGGTATCCTCTTTCCAATTTTCAGGGCAAGATAATAACTTACATATGGTTTCCACGGCGGACCCTTCTCTCCATGGGCCAGTAACTTCTTCGACTCAAGCGGCCTTGTGCAACTGTCCAGGCCGCTCGGAAGACCAGCCTTACAGTGACATACATACTACTTCCATGACCCAGCTTCTGCCAGGCATTCATCTGTTGTCAATTACAGTGACGCTACGTAGTAGATGTGACCGCCAGATTAGGAAAACCTCAACCGTTACCTGCTTGAGCCTTGTTCCATGGTCAGAGAGATCACCAGTCTTGGCCTGTGAATAGACTCTCTTATTGGGGTAGACCACTCCATACTAGAAAACTAGCAGGAATAACATTGTGGACTACTGAAAGTGCGATTTGTCGCGGCGCGTTGGACCATCACTCGGTGGGTGACAGGTGTGGGTGTGATGGTTGATCTAATCTTATCAATCTTATCTCTTGGCATTTACTGAGACTAGGGTTCCAATTGCCTTTCCAGGTTTCTTTGCTGAACGAGCGGACTATCCTGTATCAATAATGAATCTGATAGTTGACACAAGTCTATCTCATACAACCATCGTTACCCCTTATTTGCAGGCAGAAAAAGGCCAAGTAGGGAGTTGGCTAGGCATTTGTGGCTTGAGGCTTTTGCAGGGTGAACGTCGTGGACTATCTATACTACTTCCAAAAAGGAATCGTTGGAGAGTCAAGCGACTCTTCCTCCTCCACTACCCGCCTTTTCTTGAGGCTGGTGAAGGAATGGCCAGATGGAATACTTCATATCAGATTTAACGCTGGCCCTGTGGATAATATCATGCAGGTCAACCAAACTGTATGTTGAGATTGGGGAACAGTGGTTGGAAAGGGACAGTGGGCAGCTTATAGATGACTGGAAAGGTTATGAATTCGGGGCCAGGCGGTTTTCCCGCGCTCGACAACTTGAAACCATTGATGTTGCCTCCCAAATATCGCGGCCAAACATATGGCCACGAATCACAGCTCAACTGGTGATATTCATTCTGGACATGAGCAATGCAGTCACGCCAGACCACAAAATCGATTGATATTAGACAGATGTGACCACATTAGTTGAAATATGTGCTTTCGGGTCCCCAAGGTGAGAACCGTCAGGAGAGACTGCTACATACTGATCTTCAGGGTCGAACCACGTAAAACTGTAGATCTTCTGAGAAATGATGCAGGTACCTACAACTTTCGTATGTCCAGCTCTATAGCAGTGGCCGGGGGCTGGGGCACGGCAGTAATTTCCACCTGCAGAACCGTGCATCAGAACGGTTCAATCATAAAGTTGGATGGACGGCCATTCCAAGTAGTGCCAAGCCGGACTCCTTGAATCTTGGTAAGATCAGCAAGTGAAGATTCAAGCTATTCCTCATTTGGAATAACTAATCACGCAAGCCGCGTGGAGGATGTCGTGATCCTCACGTGATCCTTTCTTCCGCTGTCGTACCTCCAACTAAGTTTTAAGATTTGTTAGAGCTTTGGCGTGTCAAAAAGTAAGTAGTCCCCACTAGTATTATTCTACACAGCCTGAAGTATTTTGATTCATGCTGGACGTCATCCTCTGTTGACAGTTGGTTCCGGGAGCACGAGGCATTATTAATTATGATATTATCAACTCATATACCCCTTAATCAAACCTGGCGCTGTCCCTGAGTGTCAAAAACTCTACGGGGTAAATTATGCCGAGAAATCGTCCGAGCCAAACCCTCATTTGGGTTGATAACTCCGCTGAGGATGACGACGCCGTCAAGGGCAGACGAACTCGTAATCTTCGCCCCTGAAAATCATGCCTCATCAGACATGGCGATGCGAAGAGTGGCTTCACTACTTGACCTTTGACGGAGATGCTTCTTCGCGCTGCACGACCACTGCTAAGGTTTCCTGAGGCGGGTAAGGTAGGCTGCATCCATAATGTAGGTGCCTACTCAATTCGCGGGAATTGGATGTTTATGCATAGCGCTCCGCGGAGGAGTTACGCTGGGTAAAATGGTGTATACGAATAAAATAGGATGTTAAAACAGCCCCGAAGTTCCTGAAAGTCGAGATGTCTCGAGGTTGACTATAGCCCCCACTCCAAGGGAATAGGTAATCCATTGACAGACGTTTGTAACCTCACGGTCGAATTACGAGGGACGAAGTGACATCCAAAGTCCAGAGGCCAAATAAAGTGGAAATGCTAATCGTTGGTCCCGCACGGTTCTCAATCCTGGCTCTCGGCCTTCAGTTCCATCTTTTTTAACTGCCGCTTCCCCGTCTCATTCCTCTGAATCTCTTCCCCTTTCTCCGAATACTGAAGTTCACTCTTTTCCTCTTGACTCTGCCGTTTGCATTTTCAGTTGTTTCGCACAGTCCAAAATGGCCAACCCTCCCCACGGTGGTATCCTCAAGGACCTCATCGCTCGCGATGCTCCCCGTCACGACGAGCTCGAGGCTGAGGCCGAAACTCTCCCCGCCATCGTTCTTACTGAACGCCAGCTGTGCGATCTCGAATTGATCATGAACGGTGGTTTCAGTCCTCTGGAGGGTAAGTTAATTTGTTCCCATCGACAAAAAGCGGCCGCCGCCGCGGGGTTGCGCACGCACCACTGCTTCCCGAGGATTATTTAGGTAACTGACGCGCTGTAGGCTTCATGAACCAGAAGGATTACGATGGGTATGCTTGCTCCTTACATCTAGAATTCCGTCCTACGTCGTGCGCAGCTGTCTCGTAACCATGAGAAAGCACAAGAAAGATACAAAACCCGAATAGCTATTTGCAACGGTGCCGAGCCTTGAGCTAATTGTGGGGTTTATCTAGTGTCGTTGCCGACTGCCGTCTCGCCGATGGCAACCTCTTCTCTATGCCCATCACCTTGGATGCTTCCAAGGAGCAGATTGATGAGGCCGGTCTCAAGCCCGGCTCTCGCGTCACTCTGCGCGATTTCCGTGACGACCGTAACCTTGCCATTCTCACAATTGATGACATCTACCGCCCTGACAAGTGAGTCTATTGCATTTTCCAGGCTTTTTCACGCTCTTTAAGACAACTTGTTTTTCGTATTTCCAATGCAGCGCATGCCCGTTGCTCGACAATCTTCTCTGGAAACGGCCATGGCCAGGCTGGGCGAGCTGCAATTTCCGAGAACGTTGCGCATGAGATTGTTACTTTACTTCGAAGACGACGCGATATACTAACTGCAAACTATCACAGGGAGAAGGAGGCCGAACTCGTCTTTGGCGGTGATGTTGAGCATCCCGCTATCAAGTACCTGAACACCAAGGTGCAGGAATTCTACATTGGTGGAAAGCTCGAGGCTGTCAACAAGCTTAACCACTACGACTATGTCGCCCTCCGCTGTAGGTCGACCTGACTTCTCCTTGGATTATAATCAATGATCATTAAAAACTGACATAATACCAGACACTCCCGCGGAGTTGCGCATTCACTTCGACAAGCTCGGCTGGACCCGAGTTGTCGCCTTCCAGACCAGGTTTGTTTTGGCTATTAAGCTTTAAACGAGGTTATAGCGCGACTAACAGCCTTTAGAAACCCTATGCACAGGGCTCACCGTGAGTTGACCGTCCGTGCCGCTCGTGCCCGCCAAGCCAATGTCCTCATCCACCCCGTCGTCGGTCTCACCAAGCCTGGTGACATTGATCACTTCACCCGTGTTCGCGCCTACCAAGCCCTCCTTCCCCGCTACCCCAATGGTATGGCTGTCCTTGGTCTCCTGCCCCTTGCTATGCGCATGGGTGGTCCTCGTGAGGCTATCTGGCACGCTATCATCCGTAAGAATCACGGTGCTACTCACTTCATTGTCGGCCGTGACCACGCCGGTCCTGGCAAGAACTCCAAGGGTGAGGAGTTCTACGGTCCTTATGATGCTCAGCATGCCGTCGAGAAATACCGCGAGGAGCTCGGTATCGAGGTCGTTGAGTTCCAGCAGGTCACCTACCTCCCTGACACCGATGAGTACAAGCCCAAGGATCAGGTCCCCGCCGGTGTCAAGACCCTTGACATCTCCGGAACTGAACTCCGCAACCGTCTTCGCACCGGTGCTCACATCCCTGAGTGGTTCTCCTACCCCGAGGTTGTCAAGATCCTGCGCGAATCCAGCCCTCCCCGCGCCGTCCAGGGTTTCACCATCTTCCTTACTGGTTACATGAACTCCGGAAAGGATGCCATTGCTCGTGCTCTTCAGGTTACTCTTAACCAGCAGGGTGGACGCTCTGTCACTCTTCTTCTCGGTGACACTGTCCGCCACGAGCTCTCTTCCGAGCTCGGCTTCAGCCGCGAAGACCGCCACACTAACGTCCAGCGCATCGCTTTCGTCGCTGGTGAACTCACCCGTTCCGGTGCTGCCGTCATTGCCGCCCCCATCGCTCCCTACGAGCACTCCCGAAAGGCTGCTCGTGAGGCTGTCCAGGGCACTGGCGGCTCTTTCTTCCTGGTTCACGTTGCCACTCCCCTCGAATACTGCGAGAAGACCGACAAGCGTGGTATCTACGCGAAGGCTCGCCGTGGTGAGATCAAGGGCTTCACCGGTGTTGATGATCCCTATGAGGCTCCCAGCGATGCCAACCTCGTTGTCGATGTTTCCAAGCAGAGCGTTCGCTCCATCGTCCACGAGATCGTCCTCATGCTTGAGAGCGAGGGCTACTTCGAGCGCCTTTAAATAAATGACTTCAGCGCGATAAAATTTAATTTCATTATGTTGGTTTCTTTATGTGATCTAAAGCCGGGATTTGGGATAAGATTTTATGGGCACGAGTATAGAACATTTTAAATTCGATTTCTATCAGCGATTCGGTTATGGTCTCGGAATACGTGCTTTGAGTGTATGAGCGGAGCTCTGCATGCAGTCAGGACCTGATGGAAAGGCTGAAAAATTGGATAAGACCTCTTCCAGTTGTAGCATTATTATTAGCAGTGTGTTGACAGGTAAAAACCCAAAAGTCCAGACATCATGGTGTAGTTACGTTGGTGTAAGTATTGTCGACGGTGCAAACAGTGCAATTTGATACAAACGTTGCAAACAGTAGTGGCAGTCCCGCATTGCCTCAAGTCTACTTGAAGACGGCTTTTCTCACGTAGCTCATCCTCATTCCACCACAGGCGTCAAATAATGCTCCGTCAACATTGTCGCATCCCTCGAATATCAAGGCCAATTGCGCCTTCAACGCGGCCATACATTCCTCCTCGCAACAATGGCCGCCGTGCGTTCACCCACAAGCCACCCCTTCTGATTCTCTCCCCGCAAAGAGGCCGGCCTCAACTATCGTTCCTTTCGCCCTCACCTGCCGTCCAGGCTCTCCCGCCAGTTCCCACACACCTTCGCCGAGATTTTGCGCGACTTATTTCCACAGAAAGTAGGAGTCACTTCAAAAAGCGTGCGTCGCGCATCTTCCGGCTCAGTTTATCGTTCTTTGCCATCCTCGTCTGTTTCGAGATGATAAAAATAGGTGTTTACCAGGAGGAACTTGAGCACAAATGGCCGACGCCGCCGGAGTGGACATGGAAAAGTCGTTGGTGCTTACGGGCGGCGGAGGGGTGGCAGCACCCGGAAGAGATGGGCAAGTTAATGACTGATTGGCCGATGGTTGCGGGTTACTTGCGGGCGTTGCTAGAGCGGTTGGAGGATCCGGCAATCGACGGCAAGGGAATTGTTGAGCAGGATGAGGGTGGTATTTTCATCGAGGGCGTTGGCAGGACTGGGTTCGACATTACGGCTAAGAGTGAGCCGTGGAGACGGGGATATTTCCAGGCTCTTTTGGGAGCGGCGAAGGCTGCGGAGAACCTGGAGGGTTGGTTGACGGACTGGAAACTGAGCGTTTCGGCTCCGGCGGAATACTTCGTTGGGCCGTCGAATCCTCGTCCGAAGCCGGTGCCGAGGGGGGAGAAGGTGCCGCGTGAGGAGAACTCCACGCCCGCATCGCCTAGTCCGGAAGTGTTTTACATGAAGATCTTGACTACTCGAGGCTTTGAAACGGGACAGAAGGTCGAGGCGGCGCTCGCTTATGCGGACTGGCTGAACTACAAGGGTCTGCATAGCACTGCGGCCGATATGTATAGATGGGCAATGGACATTGCAGCGGCAGGGCTCCCAGTGGACGCTTCAGATGTGGTGGACGTGAAAACTGGCATCATCAAAAGCGGCGGCAAATTCCCACCGTCCGAGAATGTCCTCCGTGTCTCTACCGCACTTGCGGTTCACCACGCCCAACAAGGAAACCTCCCCACAGCCCTATCAATCTTCACCTCAGTCCTCAAAGCCCGCAGAGATCTTCCGCCTCCTCCACCCGGGACTGCCCTCCCTGAACCAACTCCACCTCCCGTCCTCAAGCGATCAAACGACCCCTTCGAAAACTTCTTCAACAAGCTCAAAACCGTCGCAGTCCCCGTGAAATACCCACCACCACCACCATCCGGAAATGAGCCCCCCGTCCGCACTGCGACTTCCCCCTGCGATGAAGCCAGCCTAATGACCTACATCGGCGAGATCATCTTCGCCTCCTCCTCTGAAGAAAAGGGCCTAGCCTGGACCCGCGATGCCGTCGAGCTAGCCGAAACCACCTTCCTCGACCTAAAGAACCCCACCCCGCACAGCCGTTGCGCGCAATGTCTCCGCGTGGGCCTCGGTAACTGGAAAGAAATGGTCTCCCAGCTCGTCGCTAAGGCGAAGAAGGATGAATTAGAGAGTATGCAGAAATCCAGTTCTTGGTTCGGTCCTGGGGGGAAACAGATTGAGAAGAAGACCGCCCAGAGGAAGAGATGGGAGGCTGAGAGGTTGATCCTGGACGATCATGCCAAGAGGCTCAAACCGATGATTGAGCTCGAATCGCTTTTGGACGATATTTTGCCCGGGTCTGGATTGTTTATGTAGGTGGCTATGTAGATCGGTTTCTTTTATTCTTGAGGGGAGATGCTTTGCTCCCTACCTGGATGTATGTATGCATATATGGAAAACGGGGTTTGTGGAGTTCTGGAGGGAAAACAATATTGTTTGTATCGACTAGGATTTATACCAAATTGAGGTGTGATATTCTCCTGGATTTGGTGCCAGCAGGTCTTTAATTAGTGTACATATCATAAGCTGCGGACAACTAAAACAGTACGTACAGAGCCGATATTGATTTGCTTTGTCATGTAATACAAATGACATATCGCAGATAGACTGGGTTAGCAAGTTTAACAATGAACCAGCTACAAACGTTCCAATGACGCAGCCACAAGCAGGGAGGAAGAGGGGTTAGAGTGAGAAGGGTAGGGCCGAGCGAAGCGCGTATGTATACATACATACATAATATATATATATATATCAGTAAATGCCTACAGCACCAACAAAATAGGTATATAAAGTAGCCCTCTTGCAAGAAAGCTAAAGAGGACGAAAGGAATGCAAGAATGGGAATTTGGACAGTCAACCCCGAAGAAATACCTCTCGAGGACGGGAACCACAAGAGCAAAAAGATAAGGTAAATAAAAAGAAAAGAAAAGAAAAGCGCAATATGGCAGCACACCTAAGCACCAACTGTCTCACCATTGAAATCGGTGATCGAGAAATCGTTAAAGTCCAGGGTGATGTTACCAGTTACGCCGGAAGGAATAAGATCGATGGAAAAGTTCTCGCCCGTCGAGTTTGAATACGAGGTCGTCAAGTGCGTCTGGATAGAGTTGGCCGAGTACATGGCCGCGTTTAGAAAGCCGGTTTTCTGGAGGATGTAGAGAACGGCAATCCCCGAGAAATCGAGAACCTCGGGAGTGATCTCTGACTTGGGAGTGGATTTTGGATTTGCTTTGGTTGTTGGCGTGGCAGTGGGCTCTCCAGCGGCGAAAAGGATGCCATTCTTGGCCCCAATGTTTTCCTCAGCGCCAAGGGTCGCAGTGGGCACAATCGAAGTGACGGAGGCAGGAGAGCTTCCTGTGTCGTCAGACTGCAGCTGGTCTGTGGAGGAAGAATCAAGGGTTTCAGAACGGCGCTCATTGCTATTTGACGATGGGCCTTTGAAGGAGACCAGGGCGTTTTCTGTGGTGCAAGAAACATCATTTTGACTGAAGAGCGCCATGATAGTGATAGGGTCGAGTGGAATGCTAAAGTTATCAAGCGAGGCTTGGAATAGACGTGGTAGTTCGTCTCCCATAGTAGCATTCCTCGACGTCGAGCCCTGGGCAATCTCGGTGGTAACGCAGCTGGCATCGCCAGCTACCGTACAATGTGAACCAGTATATCCGTTGATACAGACACAGGAGCAGACATCTCCACTTGAAACACTGACGCCACCATTTGAGCAGGGGGTGGTCTTTTCGCACATGCTGCCATTATCGCCGCTCGAGTTCTCACGAGGAACTACAACCAGGAAAACAGGTAACAAAACGGCAGCAGCAATGACAAGAAGTATGACAACGCAGACGACGATGAATGCCCACAGAGGCATCCCGCAGCAGCGACGTCGCGGTCTGGCTTTCTCATTTCCCTGGCCCCATTCTTGACCTCGTTCCTGGGAGTTCAATTGCTGAAGCGTAGACCTCCTCCAAAAAACAGGCCAAGAGGAATGGCCTTCTGATGTAGCGGCAGGGTTTGGGAACGAGGCCAGAATATCCTTTAGGGAACCCGATCCGCGATCTTGGTTGCCTATCTCATCGTTAGCTGGACCGGAGCGCTTGTAATGCAACAACCTTTGCTGTGATGCGGCCTACCTTGAAAAGGGAATTTGGGGCCACCGCCATTCAAAAGGTCATTTCTGCTCGCCGTTCTTCCGTGCTCAAGATTCGTTGCAAGCTTTGTCGCACGTCTGATCAAGTCTGTCAGGCTCGTAAGGCTACCGCGAGCCTGAGCATCCCGCACTGCATTCATGTTCAGCTGGGGCGGCCTGCGGGCCCTTGGTCTCGTCTCGCTCAACGTCGGGGTACGTTTGGGTAATGTTCCCGCCTCTGCCCCAATCCCAGGGGATCTCGCGTTATCATCGTACAAGTGGTGTATATTCCTATCCTCGCCGAGCACTAACGGTGGCTTTTCGGGATCAATATGCGATTCTTCACTCGAGCCAGAGTCGAAGGAGGCCCGACTATGCAGTCCAGCCGCGATTTCCTTGAGAGCTGCGCCATTGCATTGCTTTGACGGCGCTACCGTTCTGCCCTTACCTTCGACCAGCTGCGGAGCCTCCATATTTGGTTTACTGATTGTGCGCAAGGAAGGCCTGCCTCGTTTTCCGAGACTGGCTTGTCGAACAGGTGTCGCTTCAGAGTGTTCGGCTAGAATTGTAAAATCCCGCGCACTATCTGAATCGTCATCAATATACGCTCCCAGGGTACCAGATTCCCGCTGTTCTGAGTTCCAACTAGCTGCGGACCTATCACTAGGCGCAATAGACGTGTCGAGTATGGTCGGGCTATCAGGCAATTCCTCGGGTATTGGCGAGACAGAAAATCTGCCGTTTATCGTAGGACGCATAGGAGCCGGAGCAAGGTTACTGGTCTGGTTTTGGGGAGGAAGTGGCGGAGGGAAGTCAGGTATCGAAGGAATAGAGCCCATGGAGGAGGCCGCACTCTTTCTGGACATGTCTTCGCTTGTGACAGGCGCGGGTTCCCGTAGCGCAGGGTGGATGTGCGATTGATTGGCAAAGGGCTGTGAGAACGAGGAAGCGGGATTGTTCATGCGCAAAGGGCTGGGTGCAGAGTCTGAAATGCTTCCCCTCGAATATATCGAAGGTGACGGGAGACTATGTTGAGGTGGACGTTGGGGTAGAATTCCTTGGGGGGCCAGCAAATTCCCCTGTTCATCAATCATACTTGAAAGCCTTCCTTGCGGATTAACTTTGTTCGCTTGCAAACTATCAGTGCCCGGCAATGGCCAGCCGTTCGTCTGAGGGAGTCGCGCTCCGGATGGTGGCACTGCTTGGTCCGCCTGAGGAACCCGAATCTTGGGCCGTCTACCAGCTTCTAGCATTTCCCTGGCTCGACGAACAGAGCCTTTCCTATCCGGTATCCTAGGGTCGGTCCAGTTGTGTGGATTTTTCGAGGATGATGGATTCATGTTGACGGCGGCCACGAAAGAGCGGCCGAATGGACGGAAGCTGGTAGAGCTATAATGGCAGGCAAGTGATCTTCACAGGAGAATGTAAGCCGATATAGCTGCTGGCCAGCTGGTGAGGTTTTGCAAAGTTCGTCGGATACCAGCTCGATCTATATCGAGAAGACGCTCATAGAAAAGACAAAGGGTACTGGAGGGTTGCTTTTGATGATCAAATGAAAGTTAAGGCTCGACAATTTAAAAGTCGAGACGTCGGTAAGCATAAGCTTTGGTAATGAATGGACTTGTGAGCCTGAAGCTCAACTAAAGCTGATAATTCAAAAGTATGGGCAGTCAATGCCTCTAGAGGTATCACATGGATTAGCACTATTGTGCGATGAGACTGCAAGGTGGATGTCAGGCAACGTCTGCGTACCGCAAAAAGGTGCTTGTAGAGAAGAGAAGGGCAATCAAGAATTGTTAAAGATTCATTATCTTCTCCCAACTCACGAGCTGATCCTTCAGGGCAGTATGCCTGATGAAACGCTTCAATTAAGGCCTAGTTGATTGAGACGGGTGCGGATATGCGACTCACGGATTTGCCCAGCAAGAACAGAAACGAAAGAGCCTCTGGCTCTATGCCTGAGAAAGAGAAAAGAGAAAAAGGAGAGACTGCGGAAGATGTTTCAGAGAAACAAACAGGTCACCTCGGACGAAAGTGCTTGACACCAGGTGGGTAACGAAGGGAAGAACTTCAAGGGTCTTCCAGAAACCCCTAAACCAAGTCTCAGACGTTGATGTCGACCGATACCCTAGTCCCTCATCTCCCTGTATCGGAGCAGTTTATGGAGGAGACATGGGTCAAGAGTCTCAAGACTAAGACGGCACCACTGACCTGAGTCGGGTCGTTATATTATCAGGAGCTTGGTTTTCGGAAACGGTCAGTGGGGTCAACGCCGGGGAATGTCACTACGTACTAGATATCTAGCGCGGAAGCTGTCCAAGATTCAAGTCTAAGAAGGAATCGTCGCCGCGTCGGGTTATTATTGCAGGGCCTGAAATAGTCCAGGGACAGTCACTTCGACATGTCATATGGGACCCAGGAGCTAGCGGGTTGAGCTTTCGATGTTCAGTCAACGCGGTTATAGTGCAGAGATAGACTTGCCGCAATATACTCACTCAACTGAAGTCAGTTCGAACATGGCGAACAGGTCAGTCTAACTCTAAAACCAGCGCTCACGTTCGTGCCTCACGGTGGCCGGTCCAGTTCCATCGTATGAAACATTGTATATTGAAGATCTAAGCGAAGGCGATAGATTGGCCAGACTCTGTGATCCAGAGTGACTGTGAATCGCCGAAACCTTGGATAATCTTGTTTTCCTAGGTCGGATGCTGAGGCTATTGGCCAAGTGGAGTCCACTAAGACATTGGCACGTCTCAGATATACATAGGGCGCCACTCATAACGGGCGAGAATCCATCTGAAACCAAGGGAGCCGTGATTCCATGATCCTTCCAGGTTTGAAACGCCAGAGAAGTTGTCGAAATTCTGAGTAATAAAGAACACTGCCATGCATCGCGTGTAACTAGAGGTTCCAATCATAAGACAGTAGAGCAGCGCATCGTCAAGATTCGAGGTTTTCTCGGAAAGAGATCTATATAGGGTCGGGACGATCGAGCCGTCGACAAGGCGAGGCCCGCGAGTGAGCCCACTGGGCCAGACTCGAGTCAGATCTGGGGTCGGCCAATTTCGCTTCGAATTGTCAGTGCGCCGGAGGCTAGTTCAACAATAATAAATGGCTTGGTTCCAGTGGCTAGGCCAGTGTCTTGATATATTTACCATCGTTCACACCAAGCATGCCGGAATCCTGTTGTTTTTCTGGATCAGGATTTCGAGTCAGATCATGAAGCTGGGATGCTGGAGTCTGTATCTTTTTGATGGACTAATAAATGGTCACTCTGATCGGAAATAGGCTGATCATGTGACTTTTCCACGTCTATACGTAGCAGCCCATAAACTCATAAGGCATAGGTATTAGGTACAAATAGTGAACTTCGTGTCTTACTCTTTGTTTACGACTGCTCAAGAACTCGCAAAAGTGTCGTGAAAAGAGGAGCAAGCGTATTGGAAAAACTGTGGCTATTGTCTTTGTTGCTCCAATTCCATCCGCAGTCTCGAAATATCCTTTTCCGCAGCCTGCATTTCGACGGCAACACTTGCTAGCTCAGGAACAGTTCCCTCCACGGCTTCAAGAAATGATCTCTGCGCGCTACGCAGAGAAGGTGGGACAAGTATTCCATACCATCGGATCGGATCCAGAGCACCTGGATTCCTCTTCACAGACTTGGGCTTAGTATCTACCGCTGGTTCAGCATTTCCAGGGTCGGATTCCTTTTCAGACTCGGTGGTTGAATCTAGAGCGTCATCTTCTCGACTGCAGTCTGCAACCTTTGGTTCCTCGGCTTCTCCCTCCAAGCTCGCTGTCCCAACTTTGTCGTCTGTGTCGCATTCTTCCTCGCCAGTGAGCGTGGCGGGTACAATCGAGAAAATCTGTTCGGAAGAAGCGTCTGTCTGCGGCGCCTGACCTTGTTCAGCAATGTTGTCTATTTCGCCTACTAGAGATGCCGGAGCTTGTAATGCCCTAACGGTCAAACACTCAATTAGACGATGAACCATGCAGTTACAGACAACCTGGGTAGCCACAATCCAGGGAGACTCACACTCTTTTCGTGGCTTTCATCCGTTCATCATAGTAATCGGCGCCATAGCGTCGGCCGGGGGGGCAAGTATAGTTTGCATGGGCGAGAGAGAGAAACCCCTAAAGTCAGGGTCAATTATGGTACTGGCAAGGACCTGGTGGGTCATACTGAGGAAAGTTTTGATGCGAGCTCACTCTGCAGTTTCTGATGCTTATCAAGGAGACGGAGGTATCTTTCGAGGAGCGTGTCGAGAGACTCTAGGAGGTCGGGCGCCGAGTCTGCTATATTAAGCTGTTTGAGTTCGGCCTCCGGAGTTTCTGAGCCCTGACGAGACGCGGGAGGTGTGAGAAGATGGCTCATTTGGAAGAAAGATGTGGAAGATAGTCCTAGGACCGAGAAACCTAGATGTTGTTGTGGACAAGAGCAGAAACGTGGAGAGCGGTTGATCCCCGTCCGATAACTCCGTCATCCCGCCCGGACCCAACAGAATTTCCCCGAGTCGAGAAACTTCAAAAGTAATCGATTGCAACTGAGCTTCAACAGTTGACCTCAGTTTTGTCCATTCTGTAAGTTCTGCTTCACACTCAGTCACATTTATTACTTTCTTGCGAAAAATTCGCGACAGTTCCTTCTTGGATACGTCATATGCTGCCTCGACCTGACCCTGGAGCTTTTCTCCCAACGCCACCTCCGGTTGCGACATTCGAACCCAGCGGCTAACTTTCAAGATAGCATCGTTTCCAAGAAGATAATCGCTAAAGAATCTCCATTTGGCACTCAGATTCTTTTGTGTCGTACCTTTGCGGCCTGTTCGCTCAGTGCCCAACGCCAGCAACCCCAAGAGTCATCAACCATTTAAGACGCACACCATCGGCCATCGCCGTACTCTTACGTTTCCTCGGTTTTTTGATATCATATTTTGCCTTTTTCAGCAAACTCATCTCATATCTTCGCTTTCGTCTACCTCAAACGTGTTGCCATGTCCGTTTCTGCTCTGCAGCGGGACACTGCCTTCCAGGCGCGGTCTCTTGTACGTGCACATTCCTTGAATGCCGACATAAACACATCCTAACTGTTGGTGCGTGATGTGTAGTTCCGCTCTTTGCTTCGTCAATCCTCGCAGTTTGCGAACTACAACTTCCGCGAATATGCCCTCCGGAGGACGCGAGATTCTTTCCGGGAGCATCAGCATGAGAAAGAGGAAAGGAGGATCCAGGAGTTGATACAGGAAGGCTTGCAAAACCTGCGAATGATGAAGGTTCGTTGTCAACCTGACATTGGGAATATCACTTCCGGAAGTGGCATCGCGACAAGCTCCGGATCTCCCACCAGAGGGCCTGCACTTTGCTGACATCTGCATTAAGAGACAAACTGTTATCAGTCAGTTCTACCAATTGGACAGACTGGTTGTAGAAGGCCAAAAGACGGTAAGATATCTCGACTGGCTCCCTTGTCAACCCAGGCCTAATTGTCTGCAGGGGAAGGAAACTGGAGAACACGGCGGCATTGTTCGCCAAAAGGATACCGGGTAAGTTCCCTGTGCTGCCTTAAACCTATTCATGCTTGTAACCTGTTTGCTAACTATTACGGAAGCTGGGACTAATGCACCCGGTGCTTATATGGTTGAATCGCCTTCTCTATTGTCGAGGTCCGTGGAGACCCAAAACAGACATTTGCACACCTTGAGCTTATTTGATCGCCAGCATGCCGGTGTAGTCGGGAAGTGAAATAGACTTGGAGTATAACTGTACTTTTATTTGAATCACGTTACCGTTAGCCTTGATATGCGATATACAGGATTTACCTTGATTATTTGTCTTGTGTAGTATAGTACTAGTAGTAAGGACACAGTCACGTGCCTGGAAACCGCGCCTCGTTCTCCGCAAGATCCAATTCCGCTCACCCACGGTCTCTCCTATCTGCATTGTAGCACAGGCCCTTCTTTACTAGTCTTTAGGAGGTGCTGTCGCGTCAATTGGCATTTTACGCGCATCCTTTCCCGGTCGTCCTCTTTTACTTAAAACGGGGCGAGATTGGCCTATACCGGTCGCGCGCCATGCCGCCAACTGTGAGTTCGCCCCATCTTCTTTCGCTGAAGCGTAGATACGGTCGAAATCCCGAGCCACATGCCAACTTTGCATAGTTTAGGTCCTCGCGCTCTGGTCGCCAATTCGGCGACGGCAACCGCACCAGAACTGGCCAGATTGACCACGATGTCTTCGAGGGACTACCCGTTCGGCGATGGACGCGCCAGGTCCAAACCGTATCGCAAGAACCGAAAACTGAGGGAACCGGATCGGAAACCACTGGACAAGGCGGGAAACAGTTAGCTCCTGATTACCCGATGCCTCGAGATAGTCACCTCTTGAGCCCAATGAGTCGAGCTCTGCTACGTGCGGCCCGTGCTGGATGCGTTTACATCCGTCCAGCATCAAAGGACTTTGATGATGAGGAGAAGGAGGTTACGGATCTGGAAGAGCAGCAAACATCCCAGGGCCAGGAACGCAGCTTCGTGATGCGCAAGTGGACAACGATCCCTAAACATTTGGAGGCGCAAGAGGTGGAATTTCTTGCGAAGAGGCGACCAGGCCTGCCGTCTTTGTACGGTGCGACTGCAGGGGCTGTTGAAGGGGTCAATGGGTCTGTCCCAATGAGGAAGACCCGCTTCAAAAAGGTCGACCCGGTGACGGGCAATATCTCAATTTACGCGGCATGGGTGCCTGATGGACATAAGATCGAAGGCGAGATCGCAGACGATGCTCAAGTGACTCCCCAGAACGGCCAAGCTACTGTAACTCCCGAGGCACCTGCACCGGGCACGGTGATTGAAGGGGTCGGCGTTGTTAACGCACAGGGAGTAGTCGTTGCAGAAGCTGGCTCAGCCGCCGTTATCACTCCGCCAAGAAGGCGGCCACCTCCGCCGAAGCGTAAGGGGAAGGGATTGAAGGGTAGGAGAAAGAAGGTCATGTTTGCTCCGGGTGAAGGAGCTGACGCCTCGCTGGTACATGGAGCTGGCGCGGGTACTGGCGATGGCGCAACGGACTATGGGAAAGAGAGGGAAGCGTCGCGAATGTCGGCCGATCAAACGACCCAGGATGATGAAGATGAGGAAGGAGAAGAGGGAGAGGAGAGCGATGAGGGTGATGCAGACGAGTCCGGCTTTGATGCAAAAACCCCAGAGACACCTGGCCCACAACCCAGCACTGAGCCTGAAGCAGAACCAACGCCTACACCAGTGACAGCGCCTACGGATAACCGTAATGAGCTGCAGACACCGCAACCTACCCAGCCACCTTCGTCCGCGGCCACCACGCAAGCCTCGCAGCCTTCACCTGTATCGCCAGTCCCTCAGACATCTGAGAATGAAGCTGCCAGACCAGCCAACGATACTGCTCTGGACAGACCTGCCGAAGCATCGGCCCCGGTGCCGGCAGAAATGGAGGATGTTCAGATGACGGATGCTGCGCCTGCAGATGATGACAACGTGCAACCTCCTTCGACAGCAGACTCGAAGGAGCAGCAGCCTACTGCGCCGGAGCCTGTTCAGCCCGTAGTAAATGAGAAGGCATTGACACCGCCACAAGAAACACCGCAGGCTCCAGTTCCAGAATCAACGGACGCCGTTACAGGAAACACCGTGGAGCCCGCTGATGAGCAGCCGCCAGAGCCAATGGATATCACTATGACAGAAGCAAGTGCACCAACTTCCCAACCTGCGCCAGAGGAGCCCGCGAACATCGAAGCGCCGGCATCGACTCTTGAACCTCAACCTCAACCTTCAGAAGAGCCTGTTCCTCACCAGCCAGACCAGCAACCCAGCGAGCAAGAGGTTGATCTCTTAGGCAACCTAGAGGCCAGTCTAAATAATCCACCTAAGACGGTGAGCCCCCAACCGGAACAACAGTCAGAAACCACCGTCGAAGAACCTGCACCAGCGCCTTCGATGCCTGATTCAAAACCTGAACCGGCTGCTCCAACCCAACCGCCCGCAGAGACCCCAGCGGAGCTCAAACCCGCAGAGTCAACACCGGAAGCAAAAGATCCCACACCTCAAGAATCCGAGCCGCGTCCCGAACAAGCTCAAGCTCCGGCACCAACATCAGAAGCAGAACCAACCACCACGCAAAAGGCTGAAGAATCCCCCGCCAACCAACAGGTCCCGTCATCGACTGAACCCCAACAACCAGAGGCACAATCACAACAAGACCAAGTGACGGCGGCGGCACCTGCCAGCCCAGTCACCGAACCAACACTTGCCCCCAATGAGCCGGCTCCAGAGACATCTCAACCCGCGCCAGAACAGCCACAGGAACCCGGACCCGAACCCCAATCCCAACCCCAAGAAAAAGCCCCGGAGCAGGTACAGCCCGAAACTCATCCAGCGCCTCCTGAGCCCACCACAGAGCAGCCAGCCGCTGAAGACCCTCAACCACAACCATCTTCAATTCCTGAACCAGCGGTAGAACCTCAGCCGGAGAAGGAAGATGCGACGGCGGAAGCCCAACCTTCGACGGGATCTGAAGCCCAGCAACAAGAACAACAACAACAATCCGTATCTCAAGAGCCTCAACAGCCTCCGCAGGAAGAACCTCAAGCTTCAGATGGATCCGCGGAACCCACGACGGAGCACACTCCCGCGCCGTCAAGTGGCGAAGCACAGGGCCAGTAACTTATTTCTTCTCAGTTTCTTCCTTCTTTTCTGAGATTGGATTATTCTCCGATTTTCATGTCTTTTTCTTTTTCTTTTCGTTTTTCTTCCAGCGGTGTTTTCGACATCTCGGCGTGTTTTGGGTTCCAAGTTTTGACTGCTGATTACCTGGGAAGGCGAGTTTCGGTACCTACTACAGTACTATGGACGTCCACATAAAAGACAATACACAATCATACCTAGAAATGGACAGACACTCAATATTTGGACTATAATACAAACAACCTTGAAAACCACTTGAGTTCAACCTTGGTTCTTTAACAAATAGTAGTTCCTAACATAGTGAAGTCTGCAGCGATCTCATTTGATTAATTTAGTAGTATAGAAACAGTACCCTATACCATGCCAGAACCTTCCCTGAATGTGAAGCTTGAAACAGCCGAAATAAATCCAGCCCTCCTCCCAAAACACCCTAAGACATCTCATGGATATACGTCAAACTAATGCCAACAATACAAAATGTAAAACAAGGAAGCTCAAACGACATACATGAACAGAGAGCTCAAATCAGAAATGGCAGCGCAAGGGTCGAGTGAAAGATAGCGCCAAGGAGAACAAAAAAAAGACAAAAAACCCCTTTACGGGTGTGGCCAGCCGTCACACGTGAGTAGGTAGACCAAGATCCATCTCCCCGAGGCAATAACATTGGTCGTACTTGCCATTTGCGGCTCCAAGAATTCCAATCCGAGTATGGAAGGAACGATGATAAAACAGGAAAGTCAAGATGGGAAGGTACGCCCCCGGCGTAGGCTGATTCCAATAACCTGTCGTTGAATCTCCGGGCTGCCCCTATAACCCGGATGGCTGATATCCAGTAGGTATAGTAGGCCCCAAGTCCCAATTGTCGGCAAATTCCAAGCTCTCCAATCTTCCTTGCAACCAAAAATTTGCAAATGTACTCATGCCAATTGTTAATTAAGTCTTCCGTCTGCGGGATTGCCCAGCAACCCCCTGTCGGACTGTCTCACGGACTTCTTTCAAAACCTCCTTTGACTTCGAGGTTCGCTTTCGAGAGGGTGAGGTCTTAGCTGTAACGGCGGCCTTGGCCTTGGTTGTTGTAGACCGGCTGCGTGACTTAGATGGTATCGCTGAAGGCTTATCTGACTTGGCCTTTGCCGTTTTTGTTGGTTTCGTGACGCGGACTTTGGTCGTTGCTTTCGCCTTACTTGTCTTGACGGCGGGTAACTTGATGTCTGCAGCGCGTTTTGAGTTTCCCGCAGTTTTCTTAGGCGATTTCGACGCGACCTTGGAGGCTGCTGCTTTTGCCGGTTTCTTTCGGGAAACGGTTGTCTTGACAGAGCTGCGCGCTCGGGAGACGACCTTCTTAACGCCGGATTTGACGGATGAGGGCGCCAAGGGCCCTCGCTTTTTGCTAGGACGCGAACGAGATTTGTTGAGAGCATTTTCTCTTCTCCGCTTGGCTGCGTTTGCTTTCTTCGCGTCTGCTAGTTCCTTCAGCTTTGCAGCCCTCAGCTTTGCTCGTTGCTCTTTCTCTCTTGGCCGTGGACCTAGAATTCCACGGCATTTTTCTGAACCGCACCGGCACTGCTGGACGTTCTTCTGCGAATATGGACTAATCAGGTCAATATAAACATCACAATGTCAGCGTTCGTTTATCAGATACTTACTCGAAGTTGTAGTCATAGGTCAGCTCTTCCCCGGTCATGATCCCCCGGTCGCCAGCGAAGAGGGCCATACGCGGCTTCCCGGCCACTGTCCACTTCTCCATTCGGCAGTTGGGCTGGCAGGCATGATTTACGAAGCGAGCAATGGAGCCACGAGTCGCATCGATAATCATGTTCTGGTCGAAATACATCAAGTAATAGCACTGGTAATGGGTCAGCGTAAGCTCCACGTTAGAAAGGTCACGTTTACGTACGTCGTTTTTCTTGTAGATCGTTCGCATGCGTTTCTCGCATTCCGCTTGTGTGATGATTTCCCCAGTGTATTCGACGATGATCTGATTCGGCTCGAAAGTGCGATTACTGCGAACGCCGTATCCTCGATCTGCCGTCTTGATCACCTCCACGCCGACGTTATATTTGCCCCCGGCCTTGGCTCTCTGTTTCAACTCTTCAAAGTTCCGATTGCCACACTCAGGGCCAAGCCCGCAGATACTGTCGTCACATTCGTAGAACATATAGCGATTCTGACAATCCTGGTCGCAACCGGTTTCCGGTAGGCAAGTGCATTTCGACAGCTCCTCTTCCTTGGTCGCGCGCCATATACTGGCTGCCTCCCCAACAAAGACGTCTGTGTCGAAGATCAGTACAACATTCTGCCCACATTGAGGTGCCTTCACATACTCTTATTAGTCTTTCTCCACTCATTAGGCTTCGGTTGGCCTGGAGGAAGCGGCGAGTAGATATCGAACGGAAGTTGGAAATCTCGCCCCATCTGTAGCAGCCTCTCGCCCGCGAACATTGGCATCGGCAGAAGCTTCCTTTGAGGTTTAGGCTGAGTCTGATTAGTGCTCCTCCTCCGCGCGTTCTTGGTTCTGTTCTGGCTTGGTCGGGAGTTCGTATATTCTTGTCCCGAATATAGTCCATGCGTTAGCCAACGTTTTGTTTTATATCGGGTAACGACCTCGGGGACAGTAGGCTCTTCCGAGGTGACCTTGGGTTCTGGCTTGGGGGCCTTGGTCGAAACTTCACTATCCGATAAACGTTGCCTTTTCGCCGGCGGTTCCTTTGCCGGAGTGGGTTCCTCTTTCACGTCAGTGGGCTTCCGAGGCCGCAGACTAGCTCTCCTGTCCGGTTCTTTCTCTTTGCGTTTGCCCAAAACACTAGTAGCCCGGCCAGCAAGGCCGGAGTCCTTCTCCCTTGTGCTCAGACGAGTCGACCGCCTAATTGGTGTTGGGACTTCGGTATTGGTTGCTTTAGAGTCGTTCCCCATGTTCGGACCTTTATCTCGGGCCAATGCTTGTTCCACGCGCTTACGTAGGGTTCGAGGCGGCAAGGAAGCAGGAACGTCGTCGGGGTGTAGTTCGTTCGATGACTTTGAAATGGGAGTATCAGGGGCCATTGGATGGTCGTCCACGTCCATAGCATCCTGCCCGAGACCGGTATCGGTCTGTAAAGTGGACTCCATGATCGCGATGCTGTGACGGAGATGCGATGAGCGAGATTTCTTCCCCTCCGCAGCGGCGCCATTATCCAAGCCTTCAATCAACAGCGTATGTTCCGTAGTCTCCGTGGGGAGCGGTAATCCCTGGCTGTTTGCCTCTGCGTCGAAATCCAGATTTACCGCTCCCCGCAGCGATGCGCGTGTTACACGTGTAGACCGGCGCCTTGCGACTGGTTTTTCCTCTGTAGACGCGTTTTCATTATTGCTAGAGGTCTCGGAGCGGCTGTTTTCCGGGGTAAGCAGTTGCTCGGTGTATTCGAAGGCCATTGCGGTGTCGTGGGGTTCGTGGGAGCGCTTCACGAGGTCCGAAAGGGTTGCGGATGTTTCGGCAGGCGCGCCGAGCGATCCCAGCGGGTTGTCCATTACAAGGCGGTTGGGGGGCCCGCGGTATTGCGGTCACCGGCGAGTACAAAGTCTGAAAGACGTCACGGACGGCTAAATAACACGGCGCTGAGTGTCTGGAGTTCTGCAGTTGCGGCCAGAAGCCAAGAGAAGGCGTGAACCGGAAGTAGGATGCGGATAGACCGCTAGAAGAAATCATCCGCTTGGCAAAAGGAGCGCTGGAGAGACCCTATGATGCACTCACTTGCATCTTTGAGGCAGATGAAAGGGTACTGAAGGGTTTGGGACAGAGTTGGGGGAGTGGGGGAGCCGGGGGTGAAAGAAGGAAGAAAAGCGCAAGAAGCAGGGAGATTGCGGAGAGCATAAGTCTATTACCTCTACTAGTCAGCCGCGGAACGCCTTTGCACAAGCCCTCCCAGTCTGCACTCGACTCCCAGCGTTTGATTTCTGCTTAGGAGAGGCCTAGCATCAAGCCTTCGTGTAATCAGAAGCCGCTGGTCAACTTCTACATCGCTCTGTTTGCAGAGGGCTGTCTCACCGAGTAGGGATCTGTTCTGCAGCACAGGAAGCAACAGATTCTTCGACCATGACCATAAAGATTAAGGCGACCGACCCCGTCTTCCTACGCCTCCTAGATGCTCGAAGCGTCTCCTATCTGAATCCACGTCTTGGTGTGTTTTGTCACCTGGTTGAATAGAGCAGATATAGGCACCGAGATCACTGAATACCAACTCACCCCAACAAGAAAGGCACGCGCATAATCTGAAGCTACTCAATTCATGATTTTTATCTTTGGATGGTCCTACTGTGGGTGTTACTTCCAGGGGAATAAGAAATAGCAGCATCTTGACAGTGCTAGGATGCTAATATCAGCCTTGCCCTTAACTCTCCGAACACCGGCTATTCTCCATGATCTACCGTAAGTAATGTTAAAGACCCATTTTCTACCTATAGACCGCCCATTGCTCTCAGAGAATCTCGTATAACGTTCTTGAGCTGCAAACGGAGATCTACATACGTGGTCATAACTTCAGAATATCTATCATGTCCGGTGCAGGGAATCTTTAATTGACTCGGTCAGTTGGTTCACGTCAGAACAAGGCGACAGTGAGGTTGAGACTCTGTACAGGATATATATCTAGCTCTCTATCGTGGAGGCGATCCGTCCTGGACGAATTGTTGGTGGCTATTCCAGCAGCATCGAATCCGTAGCTGTAGACTCAGAGATATATTTTTGATGTCCGCGCAGTTCGATCACCCATACACATTCCACAGCACAATAGCAGGACCGCATGTACTCCAGCGTCTAAATCTCAGGCTATTCAATAGAAACAAGAGCCAGTTTACACCCCACAATTTCCTCTACACACTATACTATTAATCTGTCAGAAAAAGTGCACTGATATTCCTACTCTCTCCGTACTATACCTAGAAGATGCTACTTCTCTCCAGCACCTGGATAAGTACTTCCTTCACCATAACCTTGGAAGAAAAGCTCTACCCTGTACTGATGTATGCCATAAAAGCTTGCTAGGCAAAATATATATCCAACTGATCACGACCAATGCCGTACTAATTTTCCCACGCTTCTCCAGTACCAAGCCTTGGGGCCATTGGGAATCTACCGTTACTAAGGTAGGTAGAGAATACTCATACCACAGCCTATCTATCAAGTATCTATCTCCTCTCTCCTGATCTCAGAGTCTACGCCAGATAACCTCATCCTACTCGTATTTCGATTTTCTAGTCGGCATGGAAGATACCTACCCACCACCTGGGCTAAGGTTGGCTAGCTAGCCAAACCATTCATCTGTAGTATCTAGAGCACCCTCTGATGAGTATACTACAGCCATTTACCATACATAGTACGGCAATGAAACCAGAAGTAAATTAACTCAACAACACTCCTTTCTCAACCCATGATACAGGAGACCACTGCGTTGTACTTGGATTCGCATTGGCTGACACTTGCAAGAAAGAAATTGTCCGTCCACAGTTACACATATAGGTTTATTTTACAGTGCTTAGATTTTGCTATCACACCATATAACAGTCAAGGGCTGATACTCGAAGTATTTAGTATGACTTGGACAAGAAACGTCTACTACGTAGATATATGCTCGAGCAAATGGATCCGATCCGATGCAAACCGCTTAAATACTAAAAATTTAGGTTATTGAGGGACATTCCGTTCTGCAGCAAGAATGTGTTTGTGACCACACAGCAGATTGAACCTGCAGTCTCCGATCCCCAGCCCGCTGGGTCAAGGTGAGAGTCCTACTCTGGGAGGCATTTAGTAAGACTGCAGGTGGTGTGGAAGAGTTACAATGCACCCACGGACCAATAACAAACTTCATTTCTAGATCAGGTGCAGGCACGAAGTCTATTAAAGCCTACCAGGGAGTTTAGGTATGCTCTTCCTGTTGAAACCTGACCACGCCCAGGATACTGCTTCTATCGCATCTCCCCCAACCCTATCCTAGGTACCTACTGCGCTGCTGTCTATAAAGACTAGCGCCGGAGATCAGGACGACAGACTCGGAAGACTGCCCGTGCCTAGGTAGACATTTGTATAAATGAGCCCAAGCGCATGTTTCCTCCAATCGCTGGGCCCGCCATTTCCGCCACGTTACCTAGGTAGGTAGTTCTGGCTGCCGACCTCGACGGGAGAGCATTCCCGCAAAGTCGCTGCAGGGTTTATAGTGCGCATCATGATAGGGGAACTCTTCCCGCACCATTTGAGTTTGTACAGTTTACTAGTACCTGAGCGATGGATTGTAGACGAGCGCAAGTCATCAGCAACCTGACCCGACATGCATCACGTGGGTTCCGTTCATTTTCATAACCGGAGCTTGCATGGATTGGGAGGAATTTCCCCCGAACTTTGTTATCGAGTCCGATCGGTCACCGTCGCATCCTGCATAGGGATATATGTATATGACTTCCGAGCGGCCGAGGGACCGGAAGGGGCAATTGGGGAGTGGGACGGGTATTTAGTTCTTTTTCGTAGGAGACATGCACTAACACGTCTTGGAGAGTTCCAGCTATCGGCCCAATTGAAATGACTAGCGTGTAGATGTGCGACCAGCCGTGGAGATGGATAGTCATCAAAGTCTTACCTAAATAGCCAAGGTTGACCGTTGGATGTATTGCTTGGCGGGGGTTATATGATAATATGATCATGCCGGCAGCAATAATAATAACTATCTAGTCTGACCTCGGAATGTGACTTAATCCTAGTCATCCAATCCAGGTATAGGTGGGACTCATCATGGACCTTTGGATTCTTTCCCCTGGGCCTGGTGCCGTCGTGTGAATGTGATGACAAAGAAGGCATCTCAGCCTGAGGCCACAATAATAGTCCTAGGTAGCAAAACCTCAAGCCAACCTGAAGCATCAACTTGGGAAGCAGAGACTCAGAGTCAACCTTGGAGTCATTATTATTGGAAAGCTCAAGACTCGAGGAAGTTGAGAATCTCCAACAACACCAGGGCAGGAATCCAGGAATCCTTGGTCAGGGTCACAGTGTCACAGACTCACAGACCCACAGCAAAATGGGGAACACTGCAATAGTCAACATAACAGGGGCTGTTATCATTCGCCACGTTCGAAATTCCATGGTTGGGGGTGGTTCTGCAGTCCATTGATGCTGGCCATCGAGATTGATACAAAGGGTGGGTCAACGCGGAAGAAAAACCAAAAGTAAAGACATCCGAGACACTCCCATCCTCAGAGCAGCTTAGCACCGTTATTAATAGCATCAATTTCACACACTTTCAATTTTGGATCCTTTGGGGGAAGGGTCACCAGCTTTATTTTATTTAATCCTCGAGAATAGAATCTCAGGGCTGCGATGTAATCTGTTTCTTGTGCTCGGTGTTCGTCCTGTCCCTGTCTTTTCGACTTTCTACAATTCTAGCCAAGTCGACGGAGGATTGTCATATAGACCCGTAATCTGGGCTGAAGATGTTCTAGACCCCGCCGCGTACTTTCTTGACGAGTCTCGATCACTGCTCGTCGCCGATCTTTCATGTCCAGTCCTTCATTGCCTGTCTCATCACACTCGTTGAGTCGTTCTCGTCCGTACTATTCTCTGAACCCTGGGGTATTGATATTGATGCCGTCGTTTGTCTCGCCATATCATGCATCGTAGCGCTCTTTGGCGGCGTGGTGGAGCAGAGGAATTCCTCAAGCTCATTCAGGACCCTTTCAAGTCTGCTGTAAGTTGTCTTCCTTGCAAGGCGAGAGGGGGAGGGGAGAGAGAGCTATTTCAATACTGATTCCTCAGTTCCAAACAAACGCCGTCTGGGCCTCGCTGGGTACCTCTGCCGCCTTCGCCATTGTCCTCGCCCTGCTCTTCTCCCTCTTTCGCCCTCGCCATACTGTCGTTTATGCCCCGAAAGTAAAACATGCGGACCGCAAGCACACTCCGCCGCCCGTCGGGAAAGGCTTCTTTGCCTGGATCAAGCCCATCATTCGCACCAACGAGAGCGACTTGGTCGACTGTATCGGTCTCGATGCTACCGTTTTCATTCGTTTCACGAAGATGTGTCGCAACATCTTCATCCTCCTCAGTATCATCGGCTGCGGAGTCATGATTCCGCTCAACATATCTCAGAGTCGCAATACAAATGACGCCAACACCTTTGCCACTATGACGCCGCTTTATGTGGAAACGGACATGATTTGGAGTCAGGTTGCGTGTGCTTGGTGCTTCGACATTATCATTGCGTATTTTCTGTGGAGGAACTACAAGGCGGTTTTAGCTTTGCGGAGGAGATACTTTGAGAGCTCTGACTATCAGCGTAGTCTCCACGCTCGAACTTTGATGGTGCGCTCTTCCCTTTAGACTACGCAGGGAAACGACTAACCTGTCTAGATTACCGACATTCCCCAAGAACTGCGCAATGACGAAGCAGTCCTGCTTTTGACCGACGAACTCAACCCCACGGCAGCTATCCCTAGGTCCTCCGTTGGACGAAATGTGAAAGAACTTCCGAAACTAATCAAAGAACACGAGGAATTGGTTCGGAATCTGGAGTCGGTCCTGGCCAAGTACCTTAAGAACCCAGATCGGTTACCCCCCAATCGCCCGACTATGCGCCCTCCTCGGAACTTGAGAGCTGAATATGGGAGCGGCAAGGTTGACGCGATCGAACTTCTGACCGAACGCATTCAGAGACTCGAGGAACAGATTCACCATGTCCGCGGGACTATCGACCGCCGGAATGCGATGCCCTATGGTTTCGTCAGTTGGGACAAGATTGAGCACGCTCATGCGGTGGCATACGCAGCACGTAACAAGCATCCCCGCGGAACCACCTTTCGTCTCGCGCCGCGCCCGCACGACATCATCTGGGAAAATCTGCCCTTGTCGAAGTCAGCACGGAAATGGAAGACATTCATGATGTTTCTGTGGGTTACTGCGCTGACGATTGTATGGATTGCGCCCAACGCCCTCATTGCCGTTTTCCTCTCCAACTTGTCGAACTTGGGCCTCGTTTGGCCGGCTTTCCAGAGATCACTCGATGCCAACCGACATGTGTGGGCTGCTGTTCAGGGTATCCTTTCGCCAGCCGTGTTGGCTCTGGTGTACCTCATCCTGCCTATCATCTTCCGGCGGCTGGCGGTTCGGGCTGGCGACGTGACCAAGACACTCCGCGAGCAGCACGTCCTCCGGCACCTCTACCACTTCTTTGTCTTTAATAACTTGATTGTATTCTCTCTGTTCTCAGCGGTCTGGACATTTGTCGCAGCCGTCGTTGAGCTGAATAACAACGACGAGGATCCTTGGCAGGCGGTTCAGGACGGTGAATTCTATCAAAAGGCGGTTAGTGCCTTGTGTCAAGTCTCTCCTTTCTGGGTGACCTATCTGCTGCAGCGGAATATGGGTGCTGCCATTGATCTGGCGCAGCTTGTAAATCTGTTCTGGGTGTGGTTTGCCAAAACGTTTCTCGCCCCGACGCCCCGGCAGACCATTGAGTGGACGGCTCCACCTCCGTTTGACTATGCCAGCTACTACAACTACTTCCTGTACTACGCCACGGTTGCCCTTTGCTTCGCTACCCTGCAGCCGATCGTGCTGCCAGTTACGGCGCTGTACTTTGGCTTGGATGCGATGCTGAAGAAATATCTGCTGATGTACATATTCGTCACGAAAAACGAATCGGGCGGCCAATTCTGGCGCGTTCTCTTTAACCGAATGGTCTTTGCAACCATCTTGGCAAATGTGGTCGTCGCGCTCGTGGCCAAGGCTCGGGGCACCTGGAACATGGTTTTCTGCGTGGTCCCGCTTCCATTCCTTATGTTGGGATTTAAGTGGTACTGCATGAGAGCCTTTGACTTAGACTCCATGTACTACAACAGAGCGAACTGGACTGATGCCGAAGCGCTCGGGGTCAGCAAGTCGAGCAAGTCCACTTCGGACCGACTCAGTACACGCTTCGGCCACCCAGCCCTGTATAGGCCGTTGATTACACCGATGGTGCACGCCAAGGCGGCCGATGCACTCAAGCAGATCTACCGAGGGCGCCTAGGAACGTCCATGGCGGAGGGAGAGTTCTCGGATATCGTGATGGATCCGATGATGTCGTCGCACCCTGGCAAGACGATGAATGAAGCCTCGTCGGCGCCGTTCGAGGTGGTCCCGGAACACCACCTCGACTTTTCTTACTACAAAGATCGCGCAGATTTCAGAGAAGAGTTCGGCGGAGGCATATACGGCCGACCAGAGGACCTCATGACGGAACGTTCGCAAACCCCGCGAAGCGCGCTGCGCGAGTGGTCTCCCAGCTCCTCGCGAGCATCCTCCCCGGCACCGTCTGTGCCGAGTCTGCCGACCCTACCGATGCTGAAGCCGTACGAAGAGCACGACCCGCTGGCCGGACAGATCCACCCCGCATTCCGCCCGTCGGCCTTGAGAGCTGGCAGTGGCTTGAGCAGGGGACTCTACCGGCACCAAAATGAGAGTGAGACTGAACTCCTCGGACAGGTGCAGCCGCCAGCGCAGGATATAGCGGCGCTGGACCGATGGCGCTCAGGGGGGTATGGGCCTGTTGATCAGGATGACCCTGGATTCACCTCATATGAACATTATCGGATGGCGCGATGATATACCTGTATTCTGCACATAAAAAATCATAATAGACTACATATTTTCTACGTTCAGCGTGTACACCAGATAAACTGGTTCGGTGGTTTTCTGGGAATATCGGATACCATGTATATGAGAATCATGCCGCATGTACTATTAGCTATTCAAATAATAAGCATATAACCATTTACCTATTCAAGAGACTTTCCAACATCGTATGAACCCGCACCTCAGCTATACCTACACCTACACCTACCTCTACTCTATCAGTGGGAAAAGCGCCTCAGGCACCAAGATCTAGCCGGCTTACCAATTTCCCGATTAGGCCGATCCCCTGACCCAAATCTCGCCCCGCGATTCGCGAAATGAAGCTGAAGCCTTTGTTTTCATCTACTCTTCTTCTCCTCCGGAGCGGAGTACGATGACGGGAGGTTATGCCAGTCGTTCCTGACGCCCCGAACGCACTAATAACAGCCGACAAGAACCCGCATAATCTCCACGCAACGCGCTGAATCACAACCTCCGCATCTTCCGTGGCTGCCTGGCATTGGCAGAGACCGCCGACTTCGATTACTTTTGAGCAACATTCGGCTTTTGAACGGTGTTCCCTCGGGCGGCCACGAATCTGTACCCCGGGGGTGGACTACTATATAGCCTCGGAAACGAAACTACGTCTATTATCTGCTCTACGACGGTGTACACCCCTCCCCGCCTTCTTTCGTCGCGCATCGCATTCGCAGCGTAGACGGCACGAATACAGTACAGTTTTGAGTCCCATGCGGGTAGTGGAAGCACACGCCCCGACAAAAATGGCATGGTACTCTATTCTCCCGCCGGAATTGATCTATGTTGAGAGCTGGGTTGTTCGGTGCTTTGTACGTCTCTCCGTCAACACGGTCTCGTTTGTTTCCCATCGCTTCCTGTGTGCTTCTGGGCCAACAGCGAACTGTATGAGAGTATGCTAATGCGTGTCTTTGCTTCAGCTATTTCTCGGGCTCCTGACTATCGTCCCTTGGATTGCGCTGCTTGTTTTCGACATGGCGCTGTATATCTGGCGGATTGTGACGTATGAGGTCCCTGTTGTTGGTGGGCGGGCGAGAGGCATGCAACGGCCCAGAGCGCCGAGTTTGAATGAGATCCCGGAGCGGTTTGGGCTTACTGCGGAGGAGAGGGATCGGGACTGGAATGGTGGGATGGGGATAAGTGTAAGGGATGGAGGTGGTGAGGAACGGGTTGAAGGGGTCAAGAGGAGGAGTGGACTGGGGTCCGAGCGTTGAGATATGATTATCAGCTGGGCTAAGAGGGATTCTGTTCTGGGCGATGCTTATGATGTCCTCCTGGTGAGGTTGCTGGTATGGTAAGTATGAGGTGTGTGTTTTTCCTGTGTTCGTGGGTCTGTTGCATGGCTAGTATCTGGGTTGAGGAGCTTGTTCATCTTCTGCTTTATTGATACCCTTTGTATTCTACTGCTATCGGGGATACTAATCTGAGATTGCTTTTCCTTTTCTTTATAACCTTGCGGAGCTCAAGTCCATCGGCGTTGAGAACGGTCATCAGGGCCAATGAGATGGGGTTGCCATATCATCGACTGCAGCTTCGACGGAAGCTTCTCCAACTCTTTACCATGGTTGCTTCTTACTTATACCCCTCTTCCTACTACCAGAACCAAACCTACCGTTCTTTCATGGTTTGATATATGTGACAGTGCATCCATGATACGACTCGGGATGTCTTTCTATCTGCCAAACATCGCCTTTACCCCGCTCACAGCGCTCATCCTTGGAGTCCTCGGCCTCGGGATCTACATCCGAGTACAGCCAGAACCCCATGCACACTCTAAGGTTGACGTTAAGTGTATTCCTGACATACTACTAGGTACTCCAATATATCCAACAACGAAAGCAGCATGTCACAGCACCGAAATCCAACAATGTGCTCTCAGCCCATGATCACGACTATGCCGCCAAAGAGCCAACATCCTACCCCCCAATAGCCCCTCTCCCGGCATTCAACTGGGAAACCGCCGACCCCCTGGTCTTCAGACCCTTCAAGCCCAAATATCATCTCACCATGGGTTCGACTCCTCTCCTCCCCTTTACTGTATCATGGCAGTGTAGCTTGAGACTGGAAGATCAAGAGAAATGAAGACTGACAGCCAACAGGCCTCTCAACCCTCTCCCCCTCAGAACTGATCCCAATGGATAAGACGTACAAAGAGCGTCTGCAGCTCAGAGCACAACTACTTAGACAGTACCCGGACGTTGTCCGCGCAGTCAACACACAGAATAGCCCCGAGACAAACGCCAAAATCAAAGAGGCGCTATGTGAGTGGTACGCCTTCATCATGGGCACCTACCTGCCGACAAGGTATCCTAAGATGTTTCGCCTCGTTCCTGGAAACGAGTCCGAGGACGGAGAAAAGAAGAGCGGAACAATCCTCGAAAGCCTCGTCACAGGCCTGAAAGCCCCAGTTGATCCAGAACAAGTCATATCTGGGACAGCCACCACCCAAGCCGGACTACTCTCCCTCCTCGACACCCTCTCCACCTGGATAGATGAAGACTACCTCATCCTCCTCCCCTCCACCTCCTCCCCTACCACCCGCACAAACTCATCACCCCCCTCCCCTGAAGAAGAAGAAGGAGGAGGAATCACCCCCTACATCCTCCAATCCTACAGCACCTACTACCCAGCGGGTTTCGACACACGCACAAAACTCGGCCGCCCGCTCGCGGAAATCCATTCCCCCGTCCCCGGGTACAAGGCGAAGCTCGAAAAGAGCATGGATCGATTCTTTGCGCGCATAGAGGTGGGGAAATTCGTCGTTAGGACGAATTGGAGCGTCATGACGCCCGGGAATGGGCTTTTTGCCGCGTTTGGCGGGTTGCATGATGTTTCGTCTGCTCCGGGGGAGAATGGGGTGAAGAACGGGAGCGCGGCTGCGCAGCAGCAGAGTGAGAAGGGGAAGGGAAAAGAGAAGGATGAGATTCCGACCGATGGGTTTGATGGGAAGGATGTATGTTCTCCTATAACCCACCGCCTCTTTTCCTTCTGTCCGTTCAAATCGATGCAGAAGAATAGTTGGTTGGTTGGTTGGTTTTGGTGTAAGTGCTAACTGATATACAAGACTTACCTCCGCGTCGAACGCCAAACGCTACATCGTTTGCCGAAATCCAAGGCCCTGGTCTTTGCATTCCACACATATCTATACCCTCTCCAGGATATCAAGGATGAAGGGCTAGGCGAGGAAATGGCGGCCGCGATTGACGGGTTGAAAGAGGGAAGTGTACCTGCGATTCACACATACAAGCGCGGTCCCTACTGGGGAGAGGCGGTTAAGGCTTTTCTTCGTTCATGACAACTATGCCGTTTTATCTATTTTCCCATTGGCGCGGTGTTTCTACTGTCTGTCCTTTTTCTTTTTTTACCTAGGTCTGAAAATTTATGGTACCTGGGTTTACGACAACCGCTGCACAACCTTGATCAAATCAGCCGTAACACCCATAGCCGTGACGTCGCCGCCAGCGCCCGCGCCCTGGACGATAAGCGGGTTACTGCCGTAGCGACGGGTATAGAAGCTGATGATGTTATCGCTGCCCTTGAGGCCCGCAATGGCGCTATCCTTATCGAACTGCTGCAATCCCACCCGAACCTCCTTCTTCCCCACATCCACACTTCCAACGTACCGCACCACCTTGCCTGCCTTCTCAGCACCTTCCTTGATATCCGTCATCTGGCCATCAAATTCCGGCAGCCGGGCCATGAACTGCGCGATCCCATCCGCCGACGAAGGCAGCGCCGCCAGCTCCTGCGGGATCAGCGACTCGATCGGAAACGAGTCGGGAGACTGCACATCCAGGCCGGCAATACGGGCAAGAATAGTCAGTTTGCGAGCGACATCCATGCCGTTCAGGTCATCGCGGGGGTCGGGCTCCGTATATCCCAGCTCCTTCGCCTGGGCCACGACCTCGCTCCACTTCGCAGAGCTGGAGCCCGAAACAGGGGCAAAGGTATTAAACAGGAACGAAAGCGTCCCTGAAAACACACCCTCGATCCGCGTGACCTCATCCCCCGTCGCGACGAGATCCCTCAGCGTCGAGATCACCGGCAGCCCCGCACCGACGGTACTCTCATGGTAAACGAGTGCCTTGCCCTCTTCGGCCGCGGCGAAGATCTCCTTCCACAGACCCAGATCAGACGAGAAGCCCTTCTTGTTCGGTGTGACGATGGAGACGCCCTTGCGCAGGAAGACCGGGTATGAGGAGGCGAGGGCCGGGTCGCTGGTGTTGTCGACGAGGATGGAGCGGCCGGGGGCCGAGGACAGGTAAGCGGCGATTTCGTCGGGGGTTAGGGCGCCGGATTTGGTGAGGGAGGGGGTTTCCGCTGCGGTTTTCCAGTCCGCGGCGGGGATGGCGGGGGCGTAGGAGGGGGTTGGCGAGAGGAGGGTCTGGGCGGAGCGGGCGAGGAGGATGAGTTTGGGGGCGTTGGGCAGTCGCGATAATTGCGAAAGGAAGGCGGTTCCTACGCCGCCGACGCCTGAGGATATTGTTAGTATCTAATGGATGCTTTTTCCTTCTTTCTTTTTTCTTGTAGATGGCGGGGTAATTGATTTGGGATTGGGAATTTGGGGGAGAGCTTACCGATGACACCAAGGTAGATGGGAGCAGACATGTTTTATTGCAATTGTTCAGTTTCGACCTCAACTTATGAATCTGGAACGAGGGTATACACAGATTGCAGGAAGAGAAGAACGAATGACTCCATCCATTTAGTTGTCCGTCCGTTGTCGGCCCCGATCGTGGGGTAGCGCTTAGTCATCTTTCGACCGCTCCCCTTCGCCGGCCTCGGCTTAGTCTGTCTACAGTCTTCAGCCTCAACACCGATTTACTAGGTATCAAACTTCTAGTCTGCATACCAAGCCCAACCATAGACCAGCGAAATAAACACACCATGTCCAACTCCAACCTTTACGGGCGCCCCAAAGCCCCCAAACAACAATCCACATCCACAACCCCTTCCTCCTCAACCCTCGCCTTCACAACAACCCTCTCCAATCTAATCTCCGCCGACAACGCCAACTCCTCTCGCCACGGCCGCCCTCGACCCTCCAAAACGACAAAGTCCGACCTCTTCGCGCGCCCCAACAAAGGCGCCCAGAAGCGCGCCGCCGCCGACCTCAATGATTCTCACAACAACGCCGCCCTCCAGCAGGCGCACCAGTCCTCCGCGGAGATCGGGACGGTCGATGCGGCGACGCTGCACCGCTCCAAGCGCCGAATGGAGGAGAAGACGAGACTCTACGAGGACCTGAAAAGGGGCGAGTATCTTGCTGCGGGGAGCGAGAGCGACGACGAAGACAGTTCCGATGCGTATCTGGCGCGGCTGAGACGGAAGGAGAAAGAGGCGTTGGTGGATTTTGATCGGAAGTGGGCGGACGAACAACAACAACAAGAAGAAGGAGTCAATGCGAGTGATGATTCTTCTTCAGAGAAGGAGGCCGACGATAATGCCTCGATAATCTCCTACGAAGACGAACTCGGCCGCACGCGCCGCGGAACCAGAAAAGAGGCATCCCGCGCGGCGCGCGAGAAGGCTGCTCTCGCTTCCCGTTCGACTAGCGAACCCGCTAATGAGCGGTGGCGGCCGTCGCGGCCCGAGAACCTGATCTACGGGGCTACGGTGCAGACCGAGGCGTTTCGGCCGCCGGAGGTCGTGGCGGAGCAGATGGAGTATCTTGCTAAGCGGCGAGATCGGTCGATGACGCCGGAGGAGGTGCATTATGATGCGGAGGGGGAGGTGCGGAATCGGGGGATGGGGTTCTATGCGTTTTCGAAGGATGAGGAGGTGCGGAGGAGGCAGATGGAGGAGCTGATGAGTGCGAGGGCGGAGACGGAGAGGGAGCGTCAGGAGAAGGTGGAGAGGAGGAATCGGCGGGAGAGGGCGAGGGAGGAGCGGAGGAGGGAAGTTGATAAGCTGAGGGCAAAGCGGCGGGCGGAGATGTTTTTGTCTGGGTTGGGGGATGTTGGTGTTTCTGGGTGATTTATTTTTTATCCATTCATTGATTGCTTGCTGAGTGGGAGTTTCGGTTTGCTGGGTTGGTTGGTTTGCAGTGATCCATCTGATTTTAAGGTCCACTGACATTTGAGATACCCAATTCCGTTGTTGCTTTATATTCTAATTCTAATAAAACTGCATACTGGAAATAACATCCATGCCCCCAAATATCGTCATGCGCCATGCTAAGCTCGCTTGCAAGTTCAAATCAATGACTCTTTTCCAAAGACAAAACAATCAACATTAAGTAGATAGTCATCAGTCATGCCTGCACATCTTCCTATCACAATATTACCCAAACCTGAACATAAATTAATGAACCTGTTTTAGAGAACCCCGGCAGCAAGTTCGAACATCGTATCGACGAACCCCTCGGCGTCTAAACACGTCAGCCTTTCTGGAATAGGATAAACCAGATGGGATTCGACGAAACTCACCTGTACGATTCATAAAATGCAACACATGCCCGCCTCTCTGTGTCTTCGGCGGCGTATACTCCGGAAAGGTGAAAATCGTCTGCCGGAGCTCCCGCAGCAAGACGACCTTCGGTTCAACCAGACGCACCCATCCCTTGGACTTGGACCGAATTTGGTCTGTAATGAAAGCAGTCCAAACGGGGGTTCTGATGCGGTTAAAAAATTAGCGTCGCCTTTTTGTGTCACTGGGTGGTATTGCTACCTCTTCTTTTCGCCTTTGTGGATAGAGGCTTGGAGCCTGATTGACCCGGTTGCCCTATCTCGATACACCCGTAAGGCATGTAGGAAGCCATCGTCAACAATTGGCCTGCAATTGGCAATTAGCTTCATGTGTCTATGTTGGTTGATGGAGTCTTACGATCCGTGTAGCTCTTCCTCTTCGTCGAGCTCGTAGTCGCGGATTTGCGCTGTCGTCACCGGACGGCCAGAGTCTTGGGAGCGGAGTGCCAAAAACGTGCAGTGGAAGAGAACCATATCTAAACGGATTAGCGTTGGGCACGCAGATAAGATGAGAGGAATAAGTTACCTTCAATCGTGCTGAACTTCAGGTTGGCCCATACGACGAATTCTGTCCCACTACGACGCCGTCGGCATAACTGCAGACAGGAAGTGTCATACCGGAAACATTCGAGCATATTCAAAGGGAGACAGAAGTAATCCGTAGGTCCGGTGCGGTTTGTGGCTTTGCAGACGACGCGTGCGCGATGATCATCTTCACGAACGTAGAAGTAGACTTGGAAGTCGGGACTGCCGGCGAAGCTGGGAAAAGCTCTAGGCCTGTAGGATTGTCAGTCATGCAGACTTTCGGACGATCAGTAGGTGAGGTCTCACAGATGCAGCAGTTCTTCGAACCCTTCCTTGTGGAGCCAGTTGGTCAGTCCCGGTTGTGCGTCGCCGTAGCATTCCGAACTAGACACCGTTAAAAGAGTTCCTGGATTATAGCAATCATTGAACTTACGTGTCATTCCGATTGGGAAGCCGGGTCGCCGTGCGTGGTTTGGAAAACACCTGCGTCGCCCAATGCTCACTCAAGGAATTTGAACCCAAGGACTGACTAGTAACCGAGCTCCTAATGGGCGATCCCGGGGCTTCGGGAGCCAGGGGAGGTATATCGAAGGATCCAGAAGATGGTGAAGTAGGTGACTGCGGAGATAGATGTGGAGGTCGCGGACGCTCGTAGGATCTTTTAGTGCGCGGTTTGCGTTCACTTACAGGGGTACTTGGTGCGGTGCCGCTACTGCTCGACGAGGACGCAGAGGTCACGGACATCGCCCCAAGGCGCATGGCGAGACGGGCATCCTGCTGCGCCAGCAATTCCTTGAATGCTTCGCGGAGCCGAGACATATACAAGAGATCGGGACGTGCACTGCATTTTGGGGTGACTGATTAGCGGTGTCTCAATCTGAAAAGGCAGACACTCACTCTTTGATGAGATCCTCTAATTCCTTCAAGAATGATTTATACTTCGCCAGCCGGATAGCCAACGAGTCACCCGATTCGTCTGAGAAGAAGGAGCACATGTTGTCCCAGATCCGTTTATGCGCACTCCTCCGAGAGCCTCTGCGGCGGTCAAGGTCGCCAAAGAAGTCGACGACATCGTCAAGGGTATAGTGCAGGCTGGCTTTGACTAGCTCGACGTCCGAACGTGCGACGTGAAATACGCTCCGGTACTCGCGGTGCTGCGAAAGGTCCTCCAACGCCTTGAGCGATGTACTGATAGCGAATAGATCGGCGATAAGACCGGTTATTTCCGTAGCATGTTCAGGGAGAGGTTCGCGAAAGGGACGAAAGCCAGCGGCGACTTCTTCTGCGAGATTGGCAGTCACACTCAGCGCCATTGTGAGTTTAACTATGACAGGCCATGCAAGGCTGGACAGGGAGAGACGGAGGACAGCGGCTCGTTATATAGACGACGAAAGCGGGGCGGCCGTGGTGGAGAGTAAATAGTCCAGCAAACTTATCAAATAGAAGCACAAAGACCACGGATAGCGACAGACACTTTCTCTGCAAGTATATCTATATAAAATAGAACAAGCGGAAAAAAACAAAGAAGTTGGATGAAGAGTCACAGCAGGCGAGGGGGCACTCCGGACCTGGACAGCTCAGAAGCCCACAGTCGGAGAAAGAAGAATCTTGCAAGAGTCAGAAAGAGCGGTGCTATCGGGATCGTCCCCGTTATGCATATTGAACGTGCTCGTTCGGGCAGAAAACTCCACCAGGATTGACTCCAGGATCAGTCCGAGAGAGGGCCAGAATCGGAGTCCAGAAAGATAGGTAGATCAGAACAAAGCCCTTCTTCAAGTCAACCGGCCGCGCGTGCAGAAGGAAGAAGACTGAAGTGGGGTTTGAGGAAAGACAAGAACAGGGTCAATAATAAGGAATGATGCGGCTCTCAGGTTGAAATGTGGATAAACCTGGCCCAGGACGGTAGGACCAGACTGGGTTGACGTGGTCGCGTCTAATGGGCGGCGGAGATGCATGGCTTGATTTTAGTATCCTCCATGATTGAATGATGGAGAGGTTGAAACTTGAAACCCCCGCTGTTGGCTGGTATAATTGCAGCCTTTAACCCAACCGCCATCACCTGATTTCGTGCACTTGGGACTATCCCTCCTGTTCTTCTTCTCCTCGTGGTTGCACGAAAACGACACCTGCACCATCAGACCGAAGGTAGAGATCAACTGCGCCACGGGATCATATATCGACACGATTCGATGCAGTCAGTTCGTCTGGCTCATCCGAGATCGACATCGCATCGACTGATTCCAACAGCTTCGAGATGTTGTACAGCAGTTACCCCAGATCTAGAGATCACCACCAAACCAAACCATGAACATCGTCTCTCATCTGCTCGGAGTGCAGTCCTCGCACTAACCGGCTCCATGATACCTGATAGGTAAGGTATATCAGTAACCGTGCGAATCGCCGTCTTCAACAGCACGGAACAGAACAGTGTCAGTCTCCAAGCACAAAAATCGCCATCATCTGGCCGCAGAGGATATCAGAAACAGAAACACTGGCGTCAGCCGGGTCCGACTGCCTGAATAATCCCGGCACCTCATCGCAAACTAAGCCGGACGTCGGGATATTTATGATAAGTTTGGCGGCATCGTTCTGAGCTTAGGTCAATTCGACAGAGCCCTAACTACCCACATTGTGACCCGATTCCAAGAGAGTACGGAGTACATTCAGTGTACTGCTCCGTACACCTTAGGTGCTAAGGTACTGAGGTTACCTTGCCCCCGCAGACGACCATTTACACCTTCCCAAATTCTCAAGCCGAACTTACGACGGATTGATAGCCCCGATCTGTGCAAGAAATGGGCACTCGATAATAGATCCAGTTATCGACGGAACTCATCATATAGGTAATTCCAGATGTAGGCAGTCGCTAGGTCATATCCAGTGTTACGCCGTAGTTTCACCCAAGCCAACCTTGAACCTAGATACAGAGTTAGAGGCGTGGTATAGCCCGGAGAGCCTCAACCCACTATTCCCAGTCAATCCAAAGACGTCGGAGAATCTCCGCGCATTCGACTATGCATGTCAGATCTGGAAGCATCCGCGCCTGATTCCCTGTACATCTAGAGTAACCATTGTTGCCTGAGGCCTCAGGCAGATATCGGCGATAACGGAGCTCGACGCGTCACACGTAAACAATGACGTCCGCGTCGGGAGCTTGGGCCACTTTTCAAGCTCAGCAGCAACAGCCAGCTCCCAGTTCCCAGCTCCCACCAGCTTGCAGTGTGTGGATTAGGTATACAAAGAAAAAGGAAAGTACAGCTTCACTCAGTCATATTCACTATTACTCAAACAAGGTTCCCGTGTTGGTGTGGTATCAGCGCCGGGCACCCTCCGATTCAAGTAAATCCAGTCCGTACACTAACATTCCCATTGAAGACCTTCATGAACAGAAAAGCAAGGACAAACCACCATCATCCCATCCCGAAGCCATTGATAAAGAACAAAGATATAGAGGCATATAAAGTTGAGACGGAGACAATTATTCACGGATTAGAATGGAAAAGAAAACACACAACGCCAAAGTCAAGCGGCCACACCGAGTGGCTTAGGAAGATTCTTCATCCTCGTCGCCGGCAGCCTGGGGTTCAGCAGATCAGCAGAGACTCTTAGGGGTGGAGACGAACAGTGTACGTACGTTGTATGCGGCCTTCTCGTCCTCGTACCGCTTCTTGTCGGCAGCAGCCTTGTCCTCGTAAGGCTTGCGCTCCTTGTCGCTGAGAGCCTTCCACTTCTCTCCGAGCATCTTTCCGACCTGACCTGCACGAAGTTAGACAGAAAATAGACAGTACTAACGAGCGAACGGATCTTACCGAAAGTGATGCCAGGGTTCTCTTCGCGGACCTTGTCGCGGTTGTCGTTGGCGAAGAACATATAAGCGGAGAGACCGCGCTTGGGGGCGTTGGGGTCTGTCAAGAATGGTCAGCAGCGTACAACAGCCTGGTGGTATAACTCACCCTTCTTCCTGCGACCACCTTCACGGGTGGCGGTCTTAGTCTTGCGGGTGGCCTTCTCTGCCTTGGGCATTTTGAGAGTCTGGTGATCAGAGGCGCGGTTAGCGGGATGGTTCCAATTGGGGATCCTGACCACGGAGCACGAAATTGACGCGTAGATTCACTTTGAAAAATCCCTGCGACAAGATCGAAACAGAGAGAAGCAGCAAGAGAACGTTGTGCCGGCTCGCGCAGGGTGAAGTGTAGTGGGCAGAATAGGCAGTGCACCGCGCACCCCAACAAGTCGCGGTCGCAAGTCAGGTAATAACATGAAAACCAAGCGCGCATGAAGCAACTCACCTTATATTAAGCTCAGAAAAAGAATTAGATGAGATATTTGAGAGTGGCGATTATAGCCTGTGAATGTTAGCTGGTTGTTCAGGTCAAGAACTATATGCTTTCTGTCACAGGTGCGCGACAACAAGAAGGCGCAATGATGAAGGAAAAATTCAATGAAGATGACAATCGCAGAAGAAGAATAAGTGGGAACAGGCAGTTAGGACAGAGAAAAAAAAGATTGGGTTGGTGGTGAAGGTGTAATGTTCGAGTATAGAGTGTTTATCGAGCATACTCACCAATTGCGGGTGTACCTTTTTGTATGGGAGAATGGGTGAGAGAGAGCGTAGTGAGGGAAAGCAAAGAGAGAGGGAGAGGGGAGAGTCGTAGTAGTAGTAGTAGGAGAGAGAGAGGGCGAGCAAAGAGAGGGAGAGGGAATCAACGGGAAAGCGGGCCATTGATTATTACCAGCGCTTTGAAGGGGGGCGCACAGCAAGGGAAGAGCAGCTGCTTCTACTTGCTGCCACTGGCTGGCTGGCCTTGACTGGGGAATGGTTGGTATCGTCTCTTACCGGTTCGGTACTGTCATTTTCCAGTCTCCCCTGCGACCGGGGCCAGCGGCATTTTCTACGAGACCCAGCGGCGCTCTGCACCAGAAATTGACTGGGATGATGGCACCTTTTTCCTCCAAATAGCTGACCAGCTTCTCTCCAAGCTGGATTCCATTATAACAAGGGTTGAATTTGATTACAGCGAAGTTGCACGCTATTAATAGGAGTCTGCTCTCAGGCGCCTGGATGGTCACATTGCTGGTCGTATGGAAGAGTATGATACCAGTCTGATACGCCCTACGCCACGACTTCATTTATTATGTGGATAATAGTAAATCAGTGATGGTAAGATATCACGCCAAAGGAAAAGGGCGATGGGTGCAGGTGCCTTGACCGAGTGGTACCATAGATACGGCGCTCTTAGCAATCAAGTTCTATTCCTGGTTGTAGGCGTCCATCCCTCATTTACATCATACAAGGCTCCGTACAACGCCGTAATAACAGGCGAGTCGTACTCAAGCACACGGTAGAAGTCAGTAGTAGTATTTTTGCAGGCGCATTCTTACAGTATTCTTATTAGTCCCGGCCTAATGAGGGTGCGTGTGCAACTCGGCCGTAGTCGGTGGACAAAAAAAATCTCTGGGAGAGTCGTAATAATAATCGATGGTCATTGTCCAATGTCCATACGTACCTCTCTGATACCAGAGGAGAATTCGTTGGAGCACGGGCTATTAGTGCAGTCTTGAGGTCAGCTCTGGCACCTCCTCTGGCACTTGCACGATAGGGCCTCGGCGTTTGAGCAAGGAATACTACCCAAGGTAGTAATAAATATGCGACAGACAAAACCGAACTGCTTCGGAGAAAATCAGACCAGATAACTGCCCATCAATCCCGACGGGAAGACAAAGAAACCTTCCAGAATAATAATACGCCCGTCGCGCCCGCAGTTCACGAGTTACTTACTTAGGTTGAGGCCTGGGAGCCTGGGAGGAACCATGATTGGGCTTTCTCCACATGAGCTCAGGTCAATTCGTCAGCCTCTTTTCATTTGGAAATCCAGCGCGCCACAGCATCTTTTTGGGACTCTGAAACGTTTTCCGCGTCTTTTGCATGTGCTGATGTTGGAAGAGCCAAAGCAGCTAGGTAGAATCCCCTTCTCCTGCCCTGGATCATTCTCAGCGACGTCGTCGTTTGTCTGCCGAACAAGGGAGCTGGAGCTGGAGACGTACTGTTACTACCAAACAGAGGGAGGGAGCGCATCGCGGGGCGGTTGACCCTCCTTGCTGAATTAAGCTCTGTCTATCCATAGGAACTTAAGCAACCTCCGCTACCCATAAGGTATCTAGTCACAGTCACACAGGAAGCGACTCAGTAACGATTCCCCTGGGAACCCCGTAGTCAAGCAGTGCGCTCGGCCAATGAATTAGTATGCCCTTGCTAGTAGAACGGGCAGCAGAAATCAGGCTGTTCAAACTCTGCAGGTTTACCTGTCTCAAGTGGCAGCGGATAGCGCCCTCCAGCTCTGGAGGGCTCCATGGAGCTGGTAGGTGAAAGCCAAACGAGAACAGCCGGCTACAAAACATTTACAGTCGCTAGCCAGATACTACTAGACTTTGATAAGGTACTCCGTACTTATATCTCAGAACTGATATGTCCAAACCGGAGAGTTTGCTTGGCGACCGACAAGTTGGGAGCTGGGTTGTGTGACCTGTGATCCCTCTTGGCTGTTGGCAGGCCAAATTATACTTTTCCATAAGTATTAGTATCATCGACTATCCATCAGAGCCAAACGATACATTTCATAGGTGAAGCTGGTGCAGCGCAGGTGTAAGGGTCTACCTAGGTTAGAACCTAGGTAGTTGTCTCCATCGACCGCATATCAGCAAACAGCACCACCATACTACTAAATCTTTACCAGGGAAAATACTGGATCGTACCTAATCCATGCCTGAACTCGCTCGTGGCTCTGAGGATTTGCTGAGTTTACTAAATAGTAATTTTTATTATAGTTGAAAAAGAAAAAGTAAGGAATATGAAGACAGCGACCTGGATCCACCCTCTGCAGTAAACTCTACCTACGTTTCCTGTCTACCGGAATTCTTTCCTTTTCTTGCTGCCTTAGCTACCAAATATGCAAACGGGTTTCTCTACAGCCGGGTAGCGCACATGACCGACTCCTTACACAGACTCATTCTAATCTTTTTCGGTTATCTACCAGAATTTGATCATATTTCCAAGCCATTTTGCATGACGACGAACCCATGATGTCACGTGGGTCTATAAAATTAGCATCACGATCAATGATGGCCTCCACTGAATGGTGAACCTGAATGCCTCACAGCTCAAGTATAGTAATCTTGTCTTTAAGCGATGTCGGTCCCATATCGAAGAAGACGCACTGCGCGGATCAGAAACTTGACCGCAAAATAAAAGAGACATGCTGGGTATCAGCCGTAGCCCAACGCCTTTCCAAGCAAGAGGTATCGCAATGAAATGGATTCAGGAAGCGCATGCGTATCTTAACCGGACATCAATCGTTAGACTCATCAAGTACAAGAGCCGCAAGATGCTCATCTTCTGCCCAGTCAACTCCGCTGCCCACGACAATCGCACTGGCAACGCTTTTCATGACCTCCCATCTGGCTTTGCTCTTTTTGTGCTCTGCTTCGAGTTCAACGAGCTGCTTCTTCAGCTCCAGATCATCGAGCTCTTCCCTCCAGGACTCGTCGTCTTTTGTGAGTTCAAGTAGCTCACGGACCAACTGTTGATTCGTCTGGTGGAGCTGCAAGTTTTCGACTTCCAAAGCTGAGAGTTCCTTCAAAGTCGAGTTGTAGACCGCGCTTAGATTCTCCTGTGCCAGAGATAGTAAATCGCGACGATTGACGAGACGGAGAAGCGCCCTATCCAACATGAGTCCTGATCCACGTAGGTAGTGATCAAGAAGCAAGGCGGTACTCACCGCTCAGCAGGGGATATTGCTTTCAAGTGAACGGCCTTGAGGATAGGATCGGTTATGAGCACAGTACCGACCGCCTTTTTCCTGACAGTATAGGTAGCTCTCGCGTCAAGCAGTTCGCGTTCTGCAACGGCGAGATCTCCATCGTCGCCTGTGGACACCGGCTCCAGTTCTGAGATTGTCAATACAACTGACAAATACATCGGAACGGGCTAGACTGACCTTGCTCCAGAACTGCCTTTTCTAGCTCCTGTTCCTGAAGCTGATGATACAGCTGAAGGACCGATGTCTCTTTGTCTGATAACGATAGAGCGTCCCGAGGGTCGTCAGCTGCCAGGTTCAGCAGGGTGGCCTCAGCCGGGCTAAGTTCAGTCTTAGACGACATGAAGTACGACCCCGTAGTAGGTCAGGAGAAGCATCGTGTGACGGATTCTAACATCCAGATAGTCTGGTTCCGTGCCCTTGGAACAGCGGGCAATTAAGCGGTGGATCATCCAATTCCACGGCGTGCGAATCCCGCCCGGGCCCGCGTCATTCCCCAAAACAGCTTAGGTAGACTTGGGGAAGCTTCTTAGGCATCTGGAAGCCTGAACTACTTAACGTACTACTGCTTCCCTTATCACTTCCCCATCCCGCATTCCTCACCAGATCACTAAGGGGAGCTGCTTGCTCGGTTGGCGAGGGGGATGTCTTTGCACATCTACATTGCTCACACCGGTGAGCATCTACAGACCGGCTCCGTCTCCTTCTCGACGTACGTCTCCGCACGCATGATGATTCGGGTTTCCGCCGTTTGTTCCGCCGTTACAGCTACGAGTATCTAGTCAGCTAATATTCTCTCCCACCTTTTAGGACGGATACGCTCCGGTCATGGATTACACATCATACGTCCATTCCGCCTCAACGGCAGATCTTGATGACTGCTCTTGGGAAGAACGTCAAGATCCAAACGCTCGCCACCGAGGTACTTCCGACCGCGTACGCACATGAAGAGGTCCCTAACCGATGAATTAATAGAACGAGGTTTTCGTATACGACCGACGATATGTCAGCGAACAAGACGATGCCCAACCCCCTAGGCTTTCTTCGCAACCTCTCGAGCTCGACAATCCGCCGGATACCCTTGCCAACCAGAATGACATACAGGCCTGGAGGGACCTATACTCGGCGAGGAAGGCATGGGCTTTTAAACTAACGGAACGGTGCGAATCTACTGATAGAAGCATTCGTGAACACAATGAGCGAACTGAAGTGATCAACCGAGCTGCCGGAGTAGCACTAGAGAACCTCAAAACGCACGTGGCTAGTCTGGAGAATCGGTTCCAGAAAGCACAGGAGGAAGTGAAGGAGTTACTAGAAGGACAAAAGTCGCTGCTTGAAGGATGGCAAAGTGCTCTTGCTACACTGGAGAGTGTACCGGCGAAGAAGGACTTCTCGTTTCTTTGCCGGCCTTCAACGCCGAAGATGGACTCGGACAGGAAGACGGGAACACTACTCGATTATGTGGATTTAGGGGAGGTACAAAAAGCTGGGCCTGAGGCCTCTGCAGCGTCCTCACGCTTTGCGCAGCAGGTCAAAGATATTGAACGGGATGTCGGATCAATTACTGCTGACACCCAGCGGCTGCTCGACGAAGTGCCAACTTCAACATCCGACGGTGTGGATAGTCTTTTGCAGGAAGTGGAAACTATATCTAGAAAGATACAGTCGGATTACGAGCATGTCCTGGATCTGCCGAGTAATCAAAAGACCTTGGCCAACATATCTAGACTCGCCCTCAATCATACTCAGGACCTTCTACCCTCACTGCTGGAAATTGGAACTGAGATCCGGGACGGCATGGCAGAAGCTGTTAGACGATATAATGCTGCTGTGAAGGCGTCCCTCAAGCATACAAAAGTCATATCTTCCATTCAATCACGCCTGGCCGATGTACAAGCTCGGATTGTCAACCTTGACTTTCGGAGCGATGCTTTCGACTTACTGGACACTGTTTTTCACATGCCTTGGGTGTATGGTTCGGTCTTGATTGAATCTGTGCGACGACGCGAATTCAACGAGAAGATGAAGAGCGATTCGTTGACTCTGGCTGAAGAGATGTATGTCTTTCAGGATGAAGAGCAGCGTCGGAGGAAGAAGTGGGTGCATAATATGGAGGACTTCATCTCTATTGCCGATGCCACCACGCCAGGCATTGAAGTAAACCTACGAGGCCACGAGTTCGAATGGCCCGCGGTTACCAGAAAGGAAGTTGAGTCTTATATTGAGGAGCTGAAGACAAAGCCTGGTATGTCCAATGCTGCGGAGGAACTGACGAAGGTTTTCAAAGAGCTTGATCTACCTACGCGGGCGCAGCGTCGCAGGGCAAAGGCGTTCAAAAAGGGCAGTATCTTCGATTTGAGTCGCAGCTCCCTTCTGCTTCACAATGATGAGGTTATTCGCAACTTGACGGACGAGAAACTTAAACTCGAGGAGAGATTGAAGGGTTCAGAGAGCCGGATCCGCAAATTGGAAGATCTCCTTCATCGTCATAGCCATCTCGGCCGTCCGCCAAGTGGCACTTTTTCTTTTGATTACCCTAGTTCTCCCGCATCTCCTCACCCGGATCCTTTGTCGCGGAGATCTTCCGTATCGTCGAGACGGATGTCGTCGAACCAGACACCGGAGGAGAAGAACCTTGCAAACCGTATTATGCATCTAGAAGCTGAGCTTGCGTCTGAACGGGAGATCGTGCAACGCCTCCAGCGAGAAGCGCACGCAGAGCGGAAGTCAAATACAGTGCAAATGGAAGAAGCTCAGTCTACGAAAAATGACCTTATTGGAAACCTCAAAGCTCGCGAGACGGAGTTCGACGTCCAGCGAAGGTATCTGGAGGCTGAGGTGGAAAAGTGCAAGAACCGCATCGAGGAGCTAGAAGAAGAGTTGGATCGTGCAAATGACATTCGTGATCATGACAAGCAAGACGCTGAGGAGCGGATGCACCAGCTAGAGCTGACGTTACAAGACGCTCACGCTCGTGCAGATCAGGAAATGCGGAAAGCGGGCAGCTTGCTCGAGCTGATGCAGTCACAGAAGGATGCAGCGGATCGCCTTCGCGAGCGTGCGGAAGAAGCTGAAAGGCAAAGTAGCCGGAAAGATCAAGAAATCCACCAAGCCCTGCAGGCGGCTTTCATGAATCTTTCTCCAGGAGGCTCTGTCCCCAACGAGGTCACCGATATCATCAAGGCGATTGACGTGCTTTCTGAGGGATTAACCATTCACGCCAACACTGCAGAGGATAGAGCAGCAAAAGCCGCAGCTGAAAACAAGGCTCTCGCCGAACAGCTGGAGAAATTGGAATCGGATTCTAATGAACTAAGGAACGATTCGGACAGGTACAAGTCTGAGCTGGCTCAGGCTCGTGAAGAGCTCGAACAGGAGCGGTTGAAGCTGGCCTCTCTGGAATCCGAATTGAACGATGAACGAACTAGGCTTCTTGACCTTGAGTCTAAGCTTGCTGCCGGTGAGAGCGGTGCCGGCGCTCTTCGAGACCACGTCGCCGAGGAAGAGCAAAAGCTAGCGACCATGTCTCATCAGCTCTCTGAAGTCGAGGCTCGGGCTCGTCGGTCAGAGGAAGAAGTCATGCAATGGAAGAAGCGGGTCGAGAATCTGTCCGAATCGGACAGGCAGGCTACGGCCAAGGTTAGGGTTTATACTACAAGATCGGAGGAGCTTTCGAGGCAACTGTTCGCTCAAGTGGAGAAGCTGGAACGCATGTTGGAGCAATTGGGATTCACTGTCATCCGGCAGGACGGGGACATCATTGTTCAACGGTCATCCAAAGTCAACGCGCTTTCGGCCACTGCAGACACCCTTAGTCAGTCGGGGGTGGTATCGGTCAAGCCAGACGCAAGCCTTCTGAATTGGATGCAAGCCGCTACCCCAGAAGAAGAAAAGGACAAATTCATGGTTTTCATGGAATGTTTAAACCAGTTCAATGTGGACATATTCGGCGACGCGGTGGTGAAGCGGGTAAAAGACATCGAAGTGCTCGCTCGGAAATGGCAGAAGGAAGCCCGCGGGTACCGAGACAAATACCATCGTATGCAAAGCGAAGCCCACGAAAAGATCGCATATCGATCGTTCAAGGAAGGGGACCTCGCACTCTTCTTGCCAACTCGGAATCAAACCATTCGGTCTTGGGCGGCCTTCAACGTCGGCGCGCCTCATTATTTCCTGCGCGAGCAGGACGCCCACAAACTTCAAACCAGAGACTGGCTGCTCGCTCGAATCACCAAGATCGAAGAACGAGTCGTCGACCTTTCCAAGTCAATGAACGGTGGGAACCCGGAAGGCCGATCAATCGGGGAGGTGAGCGACGGCGCCTCTATAGATGACGAGAATCCGTTTGAACTATCCGACGGGCTCCGCTGGTATCTTCTCGACGCCACGGAGGAAAAGCCCGGTGCTCCCACAACGCCCGGGTTGGGAAAGAGCACTGTTGCGCCAGCACATGTCGACGCCCGAGGCAGTATTCGCCTCAAACGCACGCCAGCGGGCGGGAACGTTGCCAAAACCCTCACAAAGAGCCTCGACAGCCGCAGAAACAGCTCCGCGTCCAACAAGAAAGGACCACCCATGACACCAACTACCCGGCCAGCCGACTCCAACGCAGACCTCACTCGCGCAGCCGAGGGTGACCCTGCTGGAACCGCTGCCTCCCAGCCCCGCGAGGTAGCCCCTATCTCCGATGAGGTTCGCCGCGACCAACTCCAGGGTCCGTGATCCCCGCGGTCCCAGACCTCTTTGCCTTTCCTTCAAACTGGGGCTGACAGTGCTGTCATTAGGGCATGGGCCGTCACCGACGCCATGAGTCCCCGTTGACTGAGTCGGCGCGCTATGCTGACGGCGCAAATTCACTGTCATCTGCCAGCGGCGCCGCTTCCGTTGCATCGACCCCAAGCCACCGTCGAGCTGAGTCTGCACGGTATCGACCATGGGAAAAGCTCTGGTCTGTTGATTATCGGCTTGAGAGCGGGAACCCGTAACGTGGCGTGGGCCTGGCGGTGTTTTCTTTTCTTTTCTTTTCTTTTTTCCTGTCTACGATGGCGATGGGGAGGGGGCGCTAGTATAACCAACCGGTCTTGGTTCTATATGTCGAAATGATACCCTTTTTTTTTTTT
>MU628446.1:0-20427 GCA_025688805.1 Aspergillus egyptiacus
TTTTTTTTTTTTTTTTTTTTTTTTTTTTTTTTTTTTTTTTTTTTTTTTTTTTTTTTTTTTTTTTTTTTTTTTTTTTTTTTTTTTTTTTTTTTCCCGGAGGTTGGATATACCGGCCTATCAATCGCTATATACCCGTCCTATTGTTGTTCATATATTGATTGCTTGTATTTCTTGTTCAATATCCTTCGATACCAGGATCATTCGTCTGTCGATTTCAATACCTAACTTGGTATTGACACCGCGCATTATATTTTACCAAGCTGTCTTATACTGTCTGGTATCTGGCTAAACTGTAGTACTTGATGTGAAAAAGAAACAGTGTGCTCGGTTTCAGGAATTACATTTGCTGCGAGCGCTACGGAAAAACGGGAGACTGGAGTGAAAAGTTGGAAGAATCAAGATGTAAGGATAAATGGATGATTGTCTAGCTAGTGCGTCAAATATCTGTCTAGAGAACCCTCGTTGTCCACATGCTCCACCCTAAGAATGCGTCCGTCTTGGAAAGTAGGTAACTACCACATATCTCACGCCCACAGCTTATGGGCAGCTTCAAACTCACCTACCACAAACAGTGGATTTCAAACGACCGGCGTCATGAATGCTACCGCGCACGGCTGGCCGTTTTCACCGGCCTTTGAATTCTGGTAGGTCATGATTAAACTGACCCAGTTGCCGAAGTCGCCGGATGCCCCCTCCAGGGTTGATAGAGTTGAGAATCAGTCGAGGCATTAATGTTCGCGGCATTGACGCAGTCATCCAGTTTCGATCACTCTGCTCCAATTCCCAGAGTAATCCCTCAAGTTGCCTGGGACGGTCTGTGACTATGCCGTTCAGTCCTTCTCGAATGCACCACTCCATTTCGTTGAGGTCATCGACTTTGTCAATGTAAACTTCCCTACTATCCTGCTTTGCTTCTCTCAGGAATAGTCGCCCACGCAAAGATAGGAGAACACGACGGTCAATCATGAAGTAGACAGGAATCTGGGCAGGGTCCCTCAGAACCTTTCTCGCAGGACCTAGATCTTGGCACTTCAACAGAAGTTTATGATCCTTGAATACCGTTCTAAAGTCATGGAGATACTTGTATGAGGGAACGCAGATTACTAAACGATGTACCAAGAGTTGGGAATGAGGGCTTTCGCTCAGCACCCTCTTGATCCTCATCACGAAGTTCGTTCCGGGACGGCTCATCGTCTGTCGGTCTCCCTCATCAGCCAAAAGCTCGCAACACAATGTTTGGCTAACGAGGATCTGTCACCTTAAATTCGAGAAACACGATTCGATGTATATTCTCTTCCGTCATTAAGACTTTAAGCAGGTCACTCAACCGCATAATCTTTGTATTCGGGTCCTTGTCAGAATTGCTGTGGACCGTCAACAATTGCTGCCAAGTCAGACTTCCAACTGCGCGGTTATCACTGTAGCGGTTAGTGAGGTGTGTATCCTGTTCCAGTTAGGATCCTTCTCGACTGGAAGACCCATGCCACTTACATACATGGAATATGATTGGGACGGCGTCACGAGATAGTTGAACCTGTGCAGTTACACCACTACAATAGTAAGGCATATCCCTGTACGCCACTGGGGTATTTTGGAGGCTTGGTACTGGGTGGGCTCGGTTACAGATGATAGGCCTTAATAAACCACAGTTGGGGTTTAGTCGTGGTGAGGGCCGGTTCCCTTGCGGAGCCTGACTGCCCTGGGAGGTCTGACTGGCTTGGACGGTCTGAGTACTTTTGAAATTCTGGCTGTCCTGAGGGGCCCCGGTCTCCTCAGAAGCCTGATCATTCTGAGAAATCTGATTTCCTTGTGATGTTCGATTCTCCTGTGGAGATTCACCACCCGGTGGAGGATCGTCGTCATCCGTGTACGAAGGATCGTCCCTACGAGGAACATCTTCACCACGCGCGGACACCACATTCTCCAAAGACTGACTCTTTACCGTTGACAGGCTCCGCAGCGAAGAGACCCTCCGAACCGCCCCATGTGACATAGGATAGGGGCTAGTTTCTCGTTGTGCGCTGGACGTCGCGGCCAGGGTAGAAGGCGGCGAGTTAGGTCCATCAACGACGTCTAATTTTGTCACCGGATTCGGAGGAAAAGAAACGCGCTTCTGGTGTCTGCGGGAAAGGCCGTTATTCTGAGATTCCTCAATCTGTTGACCGTCGTCGCTAGTGAGCGTAGTATTGCTCGTCCCATTTCCTCCATTACGTGATGCTCCATTGCCAGATTGACTTGGTTCCCCGAAACATATTTCTGCGTTGTGTTGCGTGTTTGTCTTGACCCTCGATTGGCTACGGGGTCTGCTTTCTGGAGTCAAATTATCCGGGCTTGAAGGACGTAGTGGCTGTATATCGTCCGCGTCAGGCAGTCTGTTAGGTCCACGCCGGGAAATGAAGCGACGTATTCGATAATAAAGTTTCTTGAAAGGGTTCCTTGTCATTCTTAAGGATACGACGATTTGCCTTACGCAGAGGGGGTTTAATATGTGCGGAGAGAAGTGGTGATCTGGGCAAGACCAATGTAAGTAAATAATTGAACGAGAGTGTAACTAAGAGTAGCGAGGTTTATCCTGATGACCAAGTCCGGTCGAATTCCAACACCGAGCGGAAACCTGACTGCGTCAAGAAAAAGGCAGATTGCGATTTGACAGGGAAGGTGTCTTGGACAAGCGCAAGGCAGGCGTAAATGGAAGGAGGGCTGATAGAAATCAATAACCTAGTGCTGTTAAAGCACCTATATCCAGCCTCATTTAAATGCAGATTGCGGTGCGGGTATCTCGCATCAGTGTCTATGTCGAAACGCAACAATATATTGTGAGTACTGGTAGATGCATTTTGCATATCAGACAGATACGCCATTAGTAACATAGAATCCTTGCCATGATCGCTACCACCCTTACTACTCTTACTCCCATCATCGCTTCTACTTTGGCAGACCTCAAAGTCCGGGGGCACTTCTACTCGACTGTTCTTATACGGGCCAGTGTATATTGTTGCGGGCGTATGAGATTCTGAGAGTCTTGCCACATGTCGTGATTAGATTTCTGCCTCCAGACCAAACAATAGCAATTATGGCATCGTGCTTACACAGTTCCAACATGGTTGGCCCATGTTCGCCCGGGTGTATTATGTGGTCTGCGGTAAGTTCGAACATTGGCTCTTTGGGGGCAGCAGAGAACTGTAGAGCAGACATGCTTTGGCCATGCTCTTCCTGTCTGGACGAGAAATTCCTGAAGTCAATTGCTCGTATCAGTAAAAAGTAGTATTTGAACGTCGGAAGCCTGCACATACTGGGTGACCTATGGTCCAGCTCACAAGGGTCCTTGGTCAAAATCAAGAGTGAGACAAGCAATGGAGGGAAAGACAGGGGTCCTATTTCTAGTTCCTCGCAAGTCAGAAAGGTAGGTAGAGTCATGGTGGACGGGCAGAGGATAAGCCTATCCGGTCGATTACAGAATGCAGTGGTGAAACCTATTAGACTCGAGATGACCAAACACTGTCTTCTAGATTCAGAACTCCATATAAACAAGAGAGAGTGGGGACTGACGCGCCACTTGCCGATGACAAACCTGCTTGAAGTCGCACGTTGCTCATCAGTGACTCAGTGACCATGTCTACGGGTTAGGTAGATGATTCTCGACATGCAAAAATAGCGCTATCAAGGTTCCGTTCAGGTTGTCAAGGAAGATTACTCCTTTTACTCAAATCATGGCCTTATATTCCACAGTTTATGGTCAAAAAGACGATTCAATAAGTTTCGGCCTCTCCCGTATATATTACTGAAGCAAGCTTACAGGGGAAGTAATTCCAGATATCTTGCATAATAGAGACCCTCTCTGTTAAGTCCGGTTGTACTCCCAATAAACCGCCAAGAGACCGGAGTATTTTGGTCGGGGAAAATATATCGGAGAGCGAGCGTCGAGGTCCTGCAGGTGTCCTTGCAGCGCACATCCAATGCACCCGACCAGCCCGAAGGTTGACACTTACCTTGTCTTGACCGCCACTGCAATGAGGGGTCCCCGCCTCTTCGTATACCTTATAACCTTTGGGACACCCTCGTCTTTCCGCATCGGCTCTGCAATCTGTCATATCTCGCACCTTAAATTTCCCCCACAGTCAGGAAAGTTTTGAAGTATGTCCACCAACCCCGGTCAACTCTCCAACCTCGGCGGAATCACCCGCTACGTAACCGGCCACGACTCCACGGGCAAAGCCATAATCCAAACCGAGAACCCAGCAGAATGGAATGCGCACGAGAACAACTCCATGGCATTCAGCGTGGGTTACACAACATCCCAGTTCCCTGCGGATCTTAACAACGACGCCGACTTGCACAAGGATGAAGAGGTCAGAACGTCCGGGAAGCTGGGACTTGTCAACCCTAACGGCACGGTGTGCCGGTTCGTTGACTTTGCGCCGAAAGGGCCACCGCTCATGCATCGTACCCAGAGTCTGGATTACGGAATTGTGCTCGAGGGGGAGATCGAGATGCTGCTGGACTCGGGGGAGAAGAGGCTGTTGAAGAAGGGTGATCTGGTTGTACAAAGGGCGACTATGCATGCTTGGTATAATCCCAGCGAGACAGAGTGGACGCGTATGGTGTTTGTTTTGCAGGAATGCAAGCCTTTGGTTGTCGGTGGAGAAGAGCTGGGAGAGGATGTAACTCGCTCGAAGACTTCAGATTTCAGATCTAGTCGCTAGTTGGACGGCAGGAAGGTTAGTTCGAGCTCCTTCATTTCAATTTGGCTTGTCCCGTCAGAAATATGGCTGAGAATAGTGGGAGTACTGATGCTCGGGTAGGATTAACATGTGAAGAAGTTATATTCAGCTATATAAGATTCAAGCAACCTTGATAACAACTTTACCGAAATGTGATCCGTTGGCCAAAAATTTGAACGCTTCCGGAGCCTCATTGAATGAGAACACCCGGTTCACAACTGGCTTGATCTGGTGTTTCTCGTAGAAAGAGATCATCTCCTCAAATCTGTCCTTGGGTCCGTTGATGATACCCTTGAGTGTAACATTGCGACGGAGGGCCAGGAGATTCACGTTCATCCTATCATCCGGAGAATCGACCTTTCCAGAGAGGTAGCCAATGCAGTCGATCAGTCCTCCCCAGGCAATGCACTCAAAGCTCTTCCGCAGTGTTTGCGCACCGCCTGTTTCGAGAATGATATCCGCTCCATGTTGCTCCGTTAAGCGCATCACCTCTTCCTCCCAATTAGAGTTCGTACGGTAATTGATCGTCTGGGCGGCGCCAAGCTGCTTGGCCTGCGACAGTTTGTCATCGGAGGAGGAAGTGATGATCACTATAATCTCGTCAAAATCATCGCTGACATCAACAAACAACAGAAGAATACAAACATACCCTTAGCTCCAGAAGCCTTCCCAATTTGCAATCCAGCGATGGCCACTCCACCAGTGCCCTGGCAAAGAATATACTCCCCCTCACCACCATTCTTGCCCAACGGCCTCATTCCATTAATAGCCATCCAAGCTGTCACCGCCGCAATAGGCAGTGTAGAAGCCTCCTCATCCGACATGTAGCTCGGTGCTCGTACCAGAGCATGCTCGGGGAAGGCGCGATACGTCGTCAATACACCAGGCTGGGGAAGACCCATACCCGAAGGCATCATCTTCTCGGTAACCTGCCCAGTCTGGTGATCGGGGAGGAAAGTCGAGAGGACACGATCGCCGACCTTCCAGCTTGTAACTCCGTCGCCGACTTCAGTGACAACCCCACACATATCGGAGCAGGGGACGAGCGAGACCTTGTCCTGGCTCACGGACTTGTGATGGTTGTACTCTCCGCTACAGACTGCAAGTTTTCAGTGTTGTTTCGCTGGATACTCAGTTCCGCAATTTACCTTCGAAGTCGCGGTAGTTGAGCGACACGGCGTGGATTTCGACGAGGACTTCGCCTTTGCCTGCGGAAGGCTTGGGAGCTTCGCTCAATTGAAGACTATCCAAGCCCTGCAGGCTGGTGGTCCATTGCTGAACTGTGGACATGGTGCAATCTGTGGATCGTTATGATAGACTAAACGGCGAGCAACTGCGGATCCCGTCGAGAGACTTCTTTTCCGACGGCGGGAATACAGTCAGTAATGGTTGGAGATATGACCTCATTTATAGAGCGGAGGGAGCTCTCTGTTATCTTTGGGCATTATTAATCATCCCGGTAAAAACCCCGAAAGAGGCCCCACAGGAGGGACCCGAAACCTTGGTTGAAGCCCTGAAGAACCTGACAGAAAGATAGATTCTTGCTGGCAGGCACATCATCGGATATTAAGCAATAGGTAATGGACTGGGCCCATGGAATAGAATAACTGGATTAACCTTTGCCCCTTGATTACTGCAAACGGCAATGAAATATTGAAAAGCAAGCCCAAAACATGTTTGCACTACCCAGAGACAGCTTCATCTTGGAGGTGAGTCTCCTCAGCTACTAAAGTGGCTGATTAACCCGCAAGCTCGGGTACCACAGCATCAAGCCAAAAGTTCAGTGTTCAGTGGAAGATATTCAGAGCTTGGGATCTGTTCAAAGGATCATATAGTCAGTCACATACCTCAGACCTGGCGCCTACCTCCGTTGTACGTGTTTCTCTCTGTCTCAATCATCTGATGTGATGACCTCTCGTGGGACCATGGCATGTCAATCGACCATGCTTGGCCTATCCCTCAGCACCGGCACCCAGCGAGAGGACTTCGAACCTTCAACACGCGCCGATTTTGGGAGTATAGCCTTGGGCGTGCAGAGTCAAAGACGAACTTTTGTGAGGGACGCCGCGGAGAGCGGGTATATCCTCGTCACGGATATATTAGGAACAATATCAACCATGAAGTCGTGATTAGAGTGCTTGCCATCATACGATGCGCGAGTTGCCAATGTGGAGTTAGGAATGGTGCGTCACTGTCGAGGATCGGTAGGCCACCTGTGTTGCTGTGGGCATAATGGACGAGCAGACTTTTCACTGAAGCTGGAGTGCTGGTTTCAACATGAAACTCATCTCCCGTGGACCTGTACTGCTATGCGCGCCGTGAAGCAATTCGAGACAGCTGGCCGGGAGTAATCAAGCCGGCGAGATTGGGAAAGACATCCGTTATCCTAAATTTGTTCGCTGCAGGATGTTGCCCCCTGGCAATCTCGAGGTCAAGAATGGGAGTTGACAAAACGAGTGGAGGGTGTAAAAAGCAGATGCTCTGACATTGCAAGCTCCTGGAGTCGCTAGAAAGACCATAGACAAAGAGAAAGGATCCAATCAGTTTTCAACGTTTCATGCTCGTGTGCTGCTTTCTTGCTCATCAACGCCACGTTGAGTCAGTGTTATCCGGACACCACTTCCAGATTCAAAGTTTCTTACTCTCTTTCCCACCCCCAACACCTGCGAGTCGCAAGCCCATCGACCTTACTCTATATTCCATCACCTACTCATTTCGAATCTCTTTCAAAAGCCCCTGGTCTGTTTCACTCCTTCTTGAGCTATGCATCCTATTTTAATTTAACACCAACGTCTGAGTCTTGTCACCATGACTTCTCCGTTACTTTCAGTGTTCAACCACGTTGTACTACCTCCGGATCTACCAGGGAAAGCCGATGATCAGAGTGAAGAGGTGGAAAGGGATTTACTCCGCCGTCTGCTGTGCGTGGTGAAGACCTTGAAGGACAAATGTCAAGATGATCTGCTGCCCGCTTGGCAGTTGATTGAAAATACTTTGAAAGCATCTTCTCTGGCAAATGAGGGAATGGTCTGCAACAAAATGTCCATGCTGAAAGTGTTCAAACAGATATCTTCGGAAAATGCCCTTCTTGTCTGTATCAGAGAACAGAATGCAGCTCTCCTCATCCGCAAATCACGGTAAGATACCTCGGTTTCCTCAACAAACTTTCCCACTTCTACCAAACGCCCGCTAATATGTCTCCATCTATACCTGCAGTGACGACGATGAATCTAGTGTTATCTTTGAAGCTTTCGAGATTTCACCATCTGCCGAACAAACTCTTGCAGCAAAAGGTGCTCTCCAATGGGATTTCCCTGGTGCGACTGTTTCGATACCATACGGTGTTTTCAATACTTCTGGGCTTCGGGAGAGCCTCGCAGAGTTTCTGGAAAAGGCGAGCATTGAGCCCCTGGGCCCGTTCACTGTCAGGGCACGCAAGGCCGGCGTGAAAGTTACCGAAGAGCGAGATACGACTGATCCGGCAATAATCACTCAATTCTTGATGACCGTGCTTGAGGTGAATGGTAAACGGCTATCTCTACCGGTGCTGCGAAAGCGAGTGAAGGATGATGTATGCTGGACAAAAGCAAAGCTACCGTGGCGTCGGAATCCTTTTTGGCTCGCTCTAAGGGTCTGTGTCCAACGTTTGCTCTATCTCCAACTTGGTAGCGAGGCCGGACGCATACAGTACAAGGCTTTGATGTGCTTATTCCTAGCAAGTCTGCTCAATGATTGCGTCGCAGAACTAAGCTCTGGGAAATATGAGCTGCTGAAGGTCAAACTGTGTCGTCGACTAGCAAAGCTTGACAAGGAGAAGGAGGACTTGAACGTGACTCGTCAAGCTGTAGACGCATGCGTACATGTTCTTGCAGTGATTGAACCTTACTGTGCCAAATCAATCGATACTGCTACATCAGCCTTAGAGAATGAGTGGAGGGTTTGGAAAAGGAGTTTCCAACGCAAAGTCCCAAAACTTCCTTGCAGCGCTTCCCCCAGCGATTTCAACCTCACCCTTCCGAACAGCATTGCATACTTCAGGGATATCCTGAAGCCACATCAGCCGTGTCAACCTCGCTTAAAGAAAACTGATCCTAAGTCTCTCGATGAACTCGCAGCCAAAAATACTACCAAGCAATTTGCAGCCTTGACGAAGAGGTATTCATCTCTCGCGCTCCGAGAAACAGAGATAGAGTTGGCCTCATTCATACTCCCCACGAAGAGAAAGGATATGGAAAAGAAATGCATTGATTTGGCATCATCAATTGAAGACTACATTACTGCTGTAGGAGACGCATATGACAATGATTCGGAGCAAATGAGCCTGTTTATCCTGAGCGTATTTGATATGTGGGTGGCCATGGATAAATGCGCCACGGCAGCATACCCGTTACTTCGCGACTACCATCCATGGTTTGTGCCGGAGATACTTGATATCTTGCTTCTCATACGGTGGAAGCACATGAAGATGCTACAGGACATCCAGTCACATATTCACTCTCGCGTCATGAAGGCTATACATGACAAAATGACAATTTTTGCTGATCCGTCGCCAGACAGCTTTGCCGTTCAATACTTTGATACGCCTGATGCTGGCATGCTTAGAGATCTGCGGCGATATATTTTAGAAGCATCCCAAGAAGCCAGGGAGGATAAGGAGCATGAATTGGAGCGCATTAACTACACTTTCGATGATCTGACCGAGAAATTCAGACAGACCACTTGCACACTGCTTCGAAATCCAGACGGAACTCATGATATTCGTGGTTGCACGAATTGTTATTATATGCGGCGTCGACGGCGCCTTCGTATTAGTGTCCATGAAGATTTCCTTCCAGAGGACATTTTCCAACAAAGAGCCGTGGTCTTTGAATTGAACCCACCCAGAGCCCTCGCGGCCTATCGCGAAGCAACCTGGAATATCATCAACAGATTATGCGCGAGGCCAGAATCCCAGACCACAGAGAGACCGGAGATTCTGCTTTCTCAGTATTCCCAACTTCAGCGATACGATTATGGACAAGACGGTCGATGTTTCTCTTTGGCATCGCACAGTAAATCATTCCTTTCAACTCATTACAACTGGAAAAGACTTCCTGCTCACCACGCTGAAGTCCTACTTCCTCATGGGTTAAAGTACTCATACTATGATTCAGAGCGAGAATTATGGTACAGTGATTTCCCGAAGCGACTGAGCTTTGCGCATCATTTCACTATAAAGCTCCCAAAGGAGTTTCCATTCTCAGCTCTTTATTCTTCTCCCGATTTCGCCGCTGATAGTGAGGGACCATCCTCATACGAAGCTGTTTGCAGAATTGGTGATTGTCCTGCGGAGCTTACTGTCCATGAATTTACAGCACATCAGGATCTCATGGCCGGAAAGAACAGACGTTGGTTGACTATCCTTGCGGAACTAGGGTCCTCGAATGTCAATCTGAGCCTCCAGGATACTATGGTGCTCTTCCGGCACCTAGCACTGCAAGCTGGGCCTAGGTTGGAACATGATAGCATGCGTGCAGTCCATGTGGTGTTTAGGGATTTGAGCTTCTGCAATAGACTAGCAGAACAGATTAGCCGCCACGTGGAGGCAATAGCCACAAACTGGCGTGAGACAAACTACATGGAGACGCTTTTGACATTGTCTATTCGGCTCTTTTCTTTGGGCCTCGCGGTGTGCCGCCCTGAAGCAAAAAGGCTTCTCTTGCGGATTCGACAGATTACCTACGACTGGATTACTCTTCTTCGAAACGAAACACGAAATGCTGAGGATGTGCATCATTCAGACCAAGCAGCACGCTATTGCTTCGTTTCAGCTCTGCTGTGCCGGCGGACATTCTCGCCTTGGCTCACGAATAGAATAGGTTTCGACGCGGAAGGTTTGAGATGCTTTTTCGAAGCATCATTGGCGATGCAAGAGAGCTTAGTTGTCGACCTGAGCAATTTTAGCACGATAACACGTAATATGGTAATACGCGATATTAAGATGGTTGTCCGAATATCGCCCTTCCTTCGCGCAGTCGCCATTGAGCATTCTCGTTGTCTGGAACAATCCATTGATGCAGCCTGGCCAGAGGCTGCAAACAAAGGGAGGGCCTTCACAGAGTGGAGACTCTTACCATCGCCGTACGAGGACTGGGTCACATCGACTACCGACGGTTTGGCGGGCACTCTCCCCCAGGTTTTCTATTTCCATCTCCTCGAAGGTCATCTTGTTATAGACGGGCAAACCATCGGGAAGCTTCCGGCAGTTATCCGGGACTCGGAGATTCTGAGAGAGCTTTTCGGTAATCAACGGTTGTTTGCCGTTCCTTCAAACCTTCCTGGAATGGACTACGCGCTGGCAAATTATGCGGAAAGCCGTAAGGTCCATTTAGGGTATCGCCACAAGGAAATCGTCATACAGGCCGTTGCATTTAACACCTTATTCGAGCTGGTACCACGGAAAGTGTTCGGAGTGGACGGTTCCTTCGATATTCCACTCTCCCTAATTTCCAACTGCATTCATTGGATTGATTTGCGGTCTGGGCTCCTCGAAATCCGGCAGAAGCCACGAATTTGGAAGAGAAAAGAGGGTAATTGGAAAATTGATACTCAAACCAGAAAAGCGCAGAGACGCGGAAGCAGATTAGTCGACCCCTTTTCGGACCTTGCACAAATGATATCCCAGATCTTCTCGCACTTCGAACACCCATCCCGGCTCGATATCTTCCAAACCCCCAGTCGCCTCTGTGTCGAGTTGGGTCGGATGGACCTGCACTTTTCTGTTACGGAAGGGGGAGGATTGAAATGCCGGTAGCTGAATGCGCTGGTAGATCGTGACCAGGATGCAGGGACGTTCTACGTTCTCCAGAGCATGATTGTGATGCGAGATGTGCAGGACTGGTCTCAGCGCAGCATCATCATTCCTCTTGGTACAGCATATGCTCGTCGCCACCGAAGCCATGTTCTTGTCGAAATTGACAATCGTGGAAACTACCTAAAGTACACTATTAATAACGCACTTTGGCGACTTGAGTGCCCTGCCGTACCGAAGCTCCTCTATACAAAAGCTCAGCTCCATGCGCTCACATCTCACTTGTTGCCGGACCCCCTTACGGGCCGCACTGGGACGCAAGAAGCCCTCAGCTGTTTGCAATCAGGATACTGCCAGCCCTGGACACCTCTCACTCCAGACCTCTTTGATATATTAGTGTCCATCTCCAATCTGACCCCGATAAGAGAGTATTATCCAAAAGACAAACGATGCCAGCAGACTGTTCACTGGGAGGCTCTTCTGACAGCAAACATTCAGCACGAGGGGTACCAAAAAGTGGTCGACGCTATCGTTAATAAGTCCGAGCGACTGTCCCAGTTTACGAAAGAGCCGCATCCAGCCCGAAAGACACAGGCTAAGACTGTCCATCTGCATGAAAGAGCGCACTGGCGCCGATCAATATACGAGACTCCTGATACTTTATCCCAACAAATCGCCCGGCCTGAAGACCTCCCATACTCTTCCCGAGATGGGTGGTGTACGTCGAAGCGTATATCCAACCTGCGTGAAGTCGTTACTTTACTTCAACAGCAGCCAACATCGATTCACACCACGCAGAGCCTTGCCGGTTTGCTTGGTAGTTGGCCATCTATCAGCGGCTATACAAATAAACTCGATCTCTACGACCTTGGGGCATGGTTAACTACAGACTTCGCCGAAAATTGGGGTGGCTTAGTCAATCTGTGTCGCAATGCCAAGAAAGAGGACGTATACAGTCTGATGTTTCAGCTTGGTTTGATGGCTTTCCAACAAGATATTGACATGACGCCCATACGAGTCCTCTTGTCATTCTTCCTCCTCGACGAGCTAAGAAGCCTTGCGTTACCCCAGTACCCGTACTTCGTCGGCTTCCGGAAAGAAGATAAACCTACCATTCACACTTTACTGCCCATCATCAGAATGTCATATCGGCCCCCACAAGTCGCAAAACCTCCAAAAAGGGCTAAGTGCAATGCACCGGACGAGAATATGAGACCCGGACATGGCATAAATTGTGAGCTAGAAGGTACGGAACTTGCTGAGAGACTGATCCGACAGTGGCCTTGTTCCGTCCCTTCAATAAATGGATTTGAGGCAGAATATGTGAATGTAGTCGAGGCGATAGAAGCTCTGCTCCCCGAATGGCAACGTATGTATCGGAATTTGCAACTCCAGCGTCACGTCAACCAAGTTCAGACGATCTCGGACTCACATTACAGGACAACAAATGATGCGCCACTCCCACGTATAGGTGCCAATCGCCCGCGCAAAGAAACAATGGGCCCTCCTCGAAGACGCTACTTTTCTTGCCCGCGGTTAGGAGAAGACCTTCTAGGAAAGCCGATATCCGCGATTACCAGATCTGGTCTGTCCATCCCTAGCATCACCAGCGTTGCAGAGAGTGGCGGACCCTCGCTCTCGCGTAAAATTGGAAGCGAAACGCGGCAAACTCGTTTCCCAGAGATCGCCGAACTTGAAAATATTCTTCGAAGACTCGCTAACTCCGACTGCTCAGTGAGGCCAAGATATGCGCTGCACCTAGAACAGAGTATCACCGCGTTAAAATCAGCCAAAACCTCAGTCGAACCTAAAGTCAACCGCCGGTCTCTTGCTGGCAGAGACAGACGGAGCTTGGATGAGGAAATAAAGGCAGCCCACATGGAAATCCGCCACCACCATGAAGTTATAAGTGTTTCATTGTCCGCTAATGAGCCAACTCACACTTGGCTACGAAAAGGCAGGCTTTTGCCGGCTTTGACACCAACGGCAATACTGCAGCAGCTTCGGTCGAGCTCTCCCCATCGACTTGGCCCAGGCATGAAAGAAGTTGTTATATCGTATGGTCTAGAAATTGCCAAAATGCAGAAGCTCCTTCGATTAAGAGAAGCTCTTATAAAACGCGATGAGAGCAAGTTCAACCAAGAGAGTTCCTGTCCAGGCCGTGTCAGCTGGAATCCCAGCGACTTTCCTGACTGGCTGTTGTTGGAGATTGAGGCCAATATTCAGATACGTCCTGATCAGATCACTGTGGCCTTGGAGATGATTTCCCCCACCTCCGGGTCCAACTCTGTGCTGCAAATGAACATGGGTCAGGGGAAAACATCCGTAATCATGCCAATGATAGCTGCTGTACTCGCCAACGGGGAAATCCTGAACAGGCTCTTGGTTCCCAAACCACTGTTAACTCAAGCTGCCCAGCTTCTCCAATCGCGACTTGGAGGCCTAATAGGACGGGAAATTGTTCATATTCCATTCTCACGGCGAACGCAGACTACTGTGTCTCTCATCGGAGAGTATCGCGAGCTGCACGAAAGCACGCTGCGTAACTCAGGGATTATCCTGGGGGTTCCGGAGCATATACTATCCTTCAAGCTCAGTGGTCTCCAACGACTTGTAGACTCAAAATTGACTGAGGCGGTCGAGATGGTTGAAACTCAAAAGTGGATGAACGAAGTTTGCAGGGATGTCCTTGACGAATGCGATTTTACACTGGCTGTGAAGACTCAATTGATATATCCAGGTGGGGCGCAGCTTGCGGTTGACGGTCATCCTGACCGCTGGGAGGTTGCGATGACAGTTCTTGGCCTCGTTGCGCATCATATCAAAGATCTGGCCCAGAGATACCCACAAAGCATTGATATACAGCAGCGCAATTTCAGTGGTTTTCCTGTGATGCACCTGCTGCGAAAGGACGTTGAAGAAGCCCTGGTGGGCAAGATAGTGGACGATATATGCAACAGGCGTACGTCAATATTACGTCTTGGGGACTGCAACGAAAAGGGCAGGGAGGCGATCAAATTGTTTCTATCGCAAGAAAAGGTGGAGCGATCTGTCGTTAACCGCGTTTCGAAACTTTTCCCTGATACACCAAAATCACGCAAGAATATCTATCTGCTACGTGGACTGCTAGTCCACGGCATTCTCATCCTCTGCTTGAAGAAGAGATGGAACGTTCAATATGGTTTGCACCACGCCCGAGATCCTATTGCTGTTCCTTTTCATGCAAAGGGCGTGCCCTCTGACCAGGCCGAATGGGGCCACCCAGATGTTGCTATCATTTTCACATGCCTTGCTTTCTACTACCAAGGGTTGAGCCAGGACCAGGTTAAGCGAAGCTTGCAAGCCATGTTAAAAGCCGACAATCCTTCCTCTGAATACGAACGATGGACGCAGCACTCAGCTACGCTCCCTGAAGCCTTGCGGCATTGGAATACTATAACAGTAGATGATGATGGTTTGGTTGGGGAAATCTGGCGCCACCTGCGCTTTACGACCGTGGTCATCAACCATTTTCTCAGTCACTTCGCTTTCCCCTTGCATGCCAAGCAATTTGCTACCAAGCTTCAAGCGTCTGGCTGGGATGTTCCCTTGTATAATAGTTCCCATTACCGTGCAGCAGAGGACATGTGGCTACGTCCTGGTCTCACCACTGGGTTCAGTAGTACCAATGACAACAGGAGGCTTCTACCACTTACCATTGAGCAGTGCGATTTACCAGGGTTGTCTCATACCAATGCTGAAGTCTTAACATATCTGCTCCAACCCAGGAATCGGCGATATCGCGTGGCGACTGACCTGAATGGAAGACGCCTATCAGAAGTTGACTTGTTGAGGTATCTTCGCGAAGAGAAGATCCGAGTTCTCATCGACGCAGGAGCATTCATCATAGAGATGGACAACTTGACAATTGCGAGGACATGGATACAAGAAGATTGGTCAGCCAAAGGAGCCGTATATTTCGATGAAGACAACAAACCATGGGTTCTTTATCGGAACTTCAAGCGCGTTCCACTTTTTGCCAGTCCGTTTGCGGATGATCTAAGCGGTTGTGTCGTTTATCTCGACGAAGCTCATACTCGAGGAACCGATCTCAAGATACCGTTGAACGCAGTTGGGGCATTGACACTTGGTCTCAGTCAGACGAAGGATCACACGGTGCAAGGTAAGTTGATCCGTGATATCTGAATATCTGTAAATGCTACTAGTCGATACTAAATCACCCAGCTGCGATGCGGTTGCGCCAACTCGGAACAACACAGTCAGTGACTTTCGTCGCTCCTCCTGAGGTCCATCAGAGCATCTTGGACGTCTGCAAAAAGACCTCCAAAGATAGCCTTGACTCCGCCGACGTTGTTTTCTGGCTTCTTGATCAAACATGCGCGACAAACAAAGAGTTGCAGTCTCTCTACTTTGCCCAGGGAAAGGATTTCTGTCAGCGTATGCAAGCTGCAACGACATATAAGAAGTTCCTCACGAACACTGAACACCGAATGGCGTACTTGGAGTCTCTGCAGCAGCCCGAGCAACAGAATGTAGAGCAGCTATACGAGCCACGGTATGGGGGTGCGGCAAGCCTTGCCCAGGAAGAGAGTTCGTCAACCTGTAAGGGTAGACTTGCCACATTAATGCAAGAACTTGGGGAACGGCAGAAGGAGGCTCAAACATATGATTCCATCATCACCTCTGCACTCGAAGAGGTTAAGCAGGAAAGAGAAGTGGCATACGAGATTGAGGAGGAAAGAGAGATTCAAAGACCTCGTCGCCCTAAGGCACTTAAATTTCCTGGACTCCATCAAACCATTTTGAACTTTGCAAAGGGAGAATTTTTGGGCCCCGATAATATTATAGCAGCCTCAATGATGTTGAGAATATAACGGTTGCGGAGAAGTACGCAATTGAAGGATCGTCGCTCGTTCCTCATCTCTATCTGTCGGTTGAATTCACCAGAACCGTCAAACAGAAGAAATCTGGTGAGAAGAATGACACTTACATGGTAAGGCCCACCCGTTAAGAACAGTGTCAAAGGACCTGGCTCGAACTTGTCTACCCTCAATCTAAAATGTCTATGTCACTCGATGACCATGGTCAAAGCCCGTCTATCTATTTTTTTACCATCAACCCGGAACACTAACGTTTTTCTTACTGAGCAGCGTCCTGTGAATTGGATATTGTTCAACAAGCAGACGGACACAGCATTGGTTATCATCCCCGAAGAGGCCGAAGAGTTGATACCAATCATGCGCACATCTCCTCATCCAGACACCCATTTGCTTCTGTATGCGGCGCCCTGGACCAAAGCCATGCTCCACTTCAACAGCCTCGATTTCTATGCGCTGCCCAGTCTACCTGAGGGGTGGGTGGCGCCGGCTTGGCTTCCTTTTGAGCTTGGCATTCTTGGAGGAAGGCTGTACTTTCCATTCTCCGAGTACCACGACTTGGTGACCCGCTTATACTCACACGGTCTCCGCGGAAATGCCTGTCAGGAGACAGGCTCTTCAGATGTTGCCAAGAATCGTCTCAATTTCTTGCGAGAATGGATGTCAATGCGTCGCCAGGGACAAGATATCACTGACACACCGATGGGATATGTGTGTCAAGGACGGTCTCTGCGGAGCGACCATCCATTCTTTTTGAAGGCCATCGTCAATGGGGACAACAGCCAAGGGCTCGAGTCGCTACGTTTTGGTTCCCCGACAGAGGAAGAGGAGTACTATGATAGTGACGATGATGGTATGGATATCGATATGGATGTCGACGATTGCGAAGGTATTTTTGAGGAGTTTGAAGGGGAAAGCGAGATTTTCTAAGCGGAGAAGCTCAAGCAGTTGGTGTATGCTTGGAGTAGGCCGTTTCTGTTATCATGGTTCTTAGTAGTGTATCTTTTGCAAGTTAGCCAGACAATCAATGTACCCACATTGTCCGGGGGGGGGGGCATGGTCAGATCTAGGTCTACTCAACTTACTCCATTCCAAGTTCCAAGGTAGACGCCATGGCTGTACAGTAGTTCGCCCTACATTCTCTTCGGTTCAAATATTATTGTTTAAGGACTACGGTATGGTAGGTAGTGTCTTCCGAAGTTAAGGCTGCTCTGAGGGCTGCGGGACGGCACGTGATCGGCCCATCCCGGAGCGACTGTGCGCGAGGGCACCAATCAGAGCACGAGTTCTATCTATCTTGTTGCTCACCAGCTGGGGTCCTACCGTCCTACCGTCTTGGGCTGCCTTGGAATGTTCCAAGTTCAGGGACCTTTTTACCTACCTCTGGCCAAGGTAGCCTCTTATATGACTCGTATCTCTTTCGGTCAGCTATCACCATATGCTATCACATAATCACAACCACTATCAGATCTCCAGCTGCCATGCCAGTCTATTCCATATGCAGTACAAACCCTTGTCCCACGGATTTCTCCTTGATGTCGCATAGGCCGTTCCCAAGATAAGCTGAATCAACCGGCCAATGTAACGTCCCGAGATCTGTCGATCTTGACTCGGGCAGGGAGGGGTGGACTTGGGGATGTCGATGATGCTGGCTTGGTACTCTTGGTATGGCCATGACACGATAAGTTATCTTTCTATCAAGATAATCTATCTTTTTATGACGGACACTTATTTATCCCTTGCGTCGGCCACTTTATGGACGGCACCTAGTCACATCCTTTGTTATTTCTCTCGATCGTGTCCCCCCAGAATAGACGGTCGCGACCATCGAAGACACGACAATTAGCCCGTCATGGACTCGAAGACCTCTCCTTCGCTGATGGCAGTGGACACGTCTGCAACTGCTAAGGGAGATGCCTATTTTCCCGACGAAGATCCAAACAAGGCCGACCGATATGCTCCCGGAGTGGTAGAGAATGTTGCTCACGTTGTCGACCACAAGGCTGAACGGGCGCTCTGCCGTCGATTTGATCTGCGATTGATGCCCGTTTTGGCTGTGATGTGTCAGTGTCATACAACCCGTGTGGTCGAGGACATCCCTGCTGATTGATTTGTATAGACCTCTTCAACGCTCTGGACAAAGGCAATATTAGCAATGCTGAGACGGATGGCATGAGCAAAGGTAACTAGTCGATCTGTGACTTCGGTCAGCTACCAGTGTCTAACCAGTCAGATCTCAATTTCAAGCCTGGTCAATACAACCTGCTGCTATCCATTTTCTTCATCCCATATGTCATCTTTGCGCCGCCCATTGCCATGCTGGGTAAACGCTTCAGCCCCGCCAGGGTGCTGCCGGTTCTGATGTTTTGCTTCGGCTCCTTCACCCTCCTTGCTGCATCCACCAAGAATTTCGGTGGAATCTTCGCCCTTCGCTGGTTCCTCGGCATGTCTGAGGCGGCCTTCTTCCCTTTAGTAATCTACTATTTGACTACGTTTTACCGTCGCGCTGAGCTCGCCCGCCGACTGGCCGTGTTCTATGCGGCCTCCAACATCGCCAACGCTTTTTCCGGCTTGATCGCGTTTGGGGTCTTCCAGATCAAGAATACGCCCATGTCTCAATGGCGGTATCTATTTATCATTGAAGGTGCCGCCACCGTCTCTTTTTCTTTCTTCGCTTTCTGGTATCTTCCTCGCAGCGCCTCGGAGGCGAAGTTCCTATCTCCAGAAGAGAAGGCTCTCGCATTCCACCGTATCCAGGTCGACTCTAGCGCGGTCGTCAACGAAAAATTCAGTCTCCGCGAATCTCTCGGTATCTTCCGTCACCCCACCACATACGGCTTTCTCGCAATTGAAATATGTCTTGGTGTGCCTCTTCAGGGTGTATCCCTCTTCATGCCCCAGATTATCGAGCGTCTCGGCTATCCCACCGTGAAAACGAACCTGTACACCGTCGCACCCCACGTGACCGGTGCCGTAATGCTCCTTATCCTCGCCTTCAGCTCTGACGCTGTCAGGCTGCGCTCGCCGTTCATATCCCTCGGCTTCCTCCTCACTTTCACCGGATTTATGGTCTACGCCTCCGTGGACGACGTGCAGGCTGAAATTAAGGTGGCCTATTTCGCGACTTTCATGATGACCTGGGGTACCTCGGCGCCATCCGTCCTGCTCAGCACCTGGTACAATAACAATGTCGCGCACGAGGGGCGTCGTGTCCTTTTAACCAGTGTCGGTGTTCCCTTAGCAAACCTGATGGGACTGGTTTCCAGCAACGTTTTTCGGGAGCAGGATAAGCCGAAGTACATGCCGGCTCTGATTACTGTGGGCGCTTTCGGAGCCACCGGGGCCGTTCTGGCGGCCCTACTTGGTCTATACATGGTGGTTGACAATAAGAGGCGCGACAGACGTGACGGCGTAAGAGTTAGTGCTTGTGATGTTCCTACGGAGCGCTTACGGGACGGTCCCGCCTCGCCAGAGTTTCGCTGGTTCTTATAGATCCAATGCGGAACTCAAATAATTATATTTCCCATGATCAGGATTACATTCTGAATGTCCAGCATTATTTAGTATCAATGGACTCGATAGAGGAGTGGGTCATTCAGCCAATATTTGCGTATTCCCTGTTTTCCCCCCTCCCCTTCTCTCTTCAATCCATGGTCATGAAAACTGTGCTAGGATTTCCATGCGGTAGAGGATGTGATCATGCTCTCCTATAGCTAGGAAAGCTGCCAAGCATTTGCCGTGTGCAAAAATTGGGGCGGACGTGTTTACTGCTCTACCTAATTTTGCACGTTCGCGTCAACAACCTAAACCCATCATTTAAACAGCAAAAATAAACTACTTAAGGTCTAATTACTGACCTGTAATAGTATTTAGCTAGCAGGGACTGGCCTGTAGTCAGATATCTGCCTGAGCGCCTGCTAAAGTGCCTGCTAAAGCACCTGCTTGAGTACCTGCTTGAGTACCTGCTTGAGTACCTGCTTGAGTACCTGCTTGAGTACCTGCTTGAGTACCTGCTTGAGTACCTGCTTGAGTACCTGCT